>SNQN01005508.1:0-14631 GCA_008642245.1 Bassia scoparia | reverse complement strand
AAACTGAGAGGCTAATTGATTGAATGCACGGTTTGGCAGATCTATACACGTAGATAGCTAATTATCGAATGATCTGTATTTCATGAAAATAAATACTTTGTCTAATTAATAAGAAAATAAATAAATAAATATTCCATATGTGGAGCAATATTGTGTTTATATCTCTTTACCTAGACAAACAATGAAATATTGTCCAAAGCCTAGTTTTTACCCAACTTTGCAAGAAACTACCGAGATTCTAATTTTTTTTAATCCAAAACTACCTACATTAACCTTTTTCTTTGTTGACCCCTATCTTTGACCCAATTCCGAAGTTGACTTCTTTTTTCCGGCCTTGACTATTTTTTTGTTTTTCTAGACATTTTTCGAATAAATTTGGAGCTCATTTGGTGCACATTTTAATTCAAAATCAACGGAAAACAAGTTGTCAGTAATAAAATTAAATCTAATTGAACTAATTGAATGTTTAAACACTAAAATCAAAGGAAAAATTTACAAAAATAATCTCACCTTTGGTGAATCTTCCAAAATTAATCCACCCTTTCGAAATTCTCAAAATAATCCGACCTTTCCCCCACCCTTCTAAAATTGGTCTCTACCGGTCGGTGATCTACAGTTTAAGTTAATTAGACAGGTGTCACTCTCTCATTGGATCTACCTAAATTAATTAAAACTTAATTACAATAAAATTCAAACTAAATAAACATTAATTAACAATAAACTCACCACCTCTCATCACCCCCTCCTTACCCAGCTTCCACCGCCCCCTAACCACCCCTCCCTAACTCAGCCACCACCACTCCTAACCCACCCTAGCGCCGCCACCCTCTCAACTCCTCACAAACCCTCGAAATCAACCCTCGCCCTTCGAAATCACCCCCACCACCCTCAAAATCAGCCCCCCATCCTCGAAATCACCCCANATACTACCTTTGAGCCTGACCCAAAACTAACACACACTCCCGTGTAATAATTTTCAAAACCCTCCCGTAACTGACATCCGAACAAGCCCCAAGGCCTAATAATAAATTACTATTTCAACTACCAGTCTATCAAATATTATACAAGTGGTATAAGCATAAGCAGTTTACCTCCTCCCCGAATATTGTAGAGTATGAACCAGAACTGAAGTCACCAATTAATACTTCTGTAGTTTTTGCTCTTACTGTCAAATCGGTCTCAAGTGATAAAACAAATCTASAAGAAAGGCATGACATTAGATGGTAATAACAAAGACCAATAGGTCAGATGGAACTCATGGAAGTATGAATATCACAAGCTAAAGCACTGGYCTGAGGGGATCATTATACCTTGAAACAGGCGGACAATAGTGATGACGCAGTGTGTCAATCTCCCAAAGAGAACTACCTGTTGCAAGTAATTTTATTAATGCATGCAAACWTAGGAACATACTRCAGAAAACTTGAAAACAGCAAACACATTGAATATTAAAATAACCAATGGGTTGGAGATGCTTACKKATGGCCTTTGACCTCAGAGGATCGTTTTCCTCTTCGTTGAATGGATCAACACCTTGTCTTTCTTTGGTTGAATTAGAGGTACCTTCAGCATCTCTAACAGAAGTGACAGGCTCCTGCTCAGATTTTGTGTCATCTTGATTAGCAACCTCACCAGATTCCTATCAAAAAGAAAGGGATAAAATTGACATTACATAAACAGAAGGTTTGCAGATGCTACCAGAAGTACTGCTAAGGGTATTAAGGACGATGAGTCAACACAACAATGTTTTTCAACACTTGTTAAAATGGAGCAGCTGTTCAGTAGATAGCTGAAACTGAGAGGCTAATTGATTGAATGRACGGTTTGGCAGATCTATACACGTAGATAGCTAATTATCGAATGATCTGTATTTCATGAAAATAAATACTTTGTCTAATTAATAAGAAAATAAATAAATAAATAAATATTCCATATGCGGAGCAATATTGTGTTTATATCTCTTTACCCAGACAAACAATGAAATATTGTCCAAAGCCTAGTTTTTACCCAACTTTGCAAGAAACTACCGAGATTCTAATTTTTTTTTAATCCAAAACTACCTACATTAACTTTTCTTTGTTGACCCCTATCTTTGACCCAATCCGAATTGGACTTCTTTTCCGGCTTTATTTTGTTTCCTAGACATTTTTCGAATAAATTTGGAGCTCATTTTGGTGCACATTTTAATTCAAAATCAACGGAAAACAAGTTGTCAGTAATAAAATTAAATCTATGAACTAATGAATGTTTAAACCTAAAATCAAAGGAAAAATTTACAAAAATAATCTCACCTTTGGTGAAATCTTCCAAATTAATCCACCCTTTCGAAATTCTCAAATAATCCGACCTTTCCCCCACCCTTCTAAAATTGGTCTCTACGGTCGGTGATCTACAGTTTAAGGTAATTAGACAGGCTGTCACTCTCTCATTGGATCTACCTAAATTAATTAAAATTTAATTACAATAAAATTCAAAATCAATAAACATTAATTAACAATAAACTCACCACCTCTCACCACCCCCTCCTTACCCAGCTTCCACCGCCCCCTAACCACCCTCCCTAACTCAGCCACCACCACTCCTAACCACCTAGCGCCGCCACCCTCTCAACTCCTCACAAACCCTCGAAATCAACCCTCCCCTTCGAAATCACCCCACCACCCTCAAAATCAGCCCCCCATCCTCGAAATCACCCCACACCCTCGAAATCAGTCCCCCACCACCGAAATCACCCACCACCCTCAAAATCCTTTCCCCACCCATCGAGAATCACCCCCTCCACCACTCGAAACCCCACTCAACTTCATTTGGTTTGTTCGCACAGAACGGGGGTCGCAGATAGGGGCGCGCACACAGCAGGTGTCATGCAGGATGGAGGCGGCGCAACAAGGGCTCAGCAGGTCATGCAGCACAAGAGGGTGAGGGTTGTGCAGTGTAGTCGATCAGGGAAGAAAGTGAGGGTCGTGCAACAGGGGTGGTTGTTTTAATTTTAGAATTTTTTTTTTTTTTGTAAAATTAAGTTGATAAAAGAAAAGTGACGGTAGGATAGGTGGCAAGTCACACGGACAATTTGGAAGGCTAGGATAAGTGGCATTAATTTGGAATTTCGCAAGGTGGGATTAATTTTGAAAGATCCATCAAAGATGGGATTATTTTCGTTAATTTTTCCAAAATCAAATTGAAGTTAAAATTTAGGGATTTTATTGTTTCAAAACAAAACCTCTTTGATTTCAAAACGAAACAACAATTAAATACAAGATTGTGCAATACAAAACAAAGAAAACAAAACTCTTGTATCAATTTGACCAAATTGTCGAATTTTGTAGCAAATTTTTCGATAAAAATGCTCGCAAATCAAAAAGTCAAGGCTGGAAAAAAAAACAACGTCGAATTGGTCAAAGGGAACCAACAAGGAAAATGTTAAAGTGGGTAGTTTCTCACAAAATTGGATCAAATTAAGTAGTTTTGGACAAATTTCCAACAAATAAAACCAAAAAATTAACACAAGCACTCATATATAATATGAAACCAGCAAATAGGAATCGCCTTAAAAGTCAAAAACCAATCTAAACAAAAATCAAACGGGAGAATTCCTAGTACCCTGAGGTTTGCCTAATAACTCGTGCCCTGACGTCGTTACAATTCCATCCATTTAACCCTTAAACTAACTAATTAACCTATTTAACACCTAAAAATAACTAATTAAACAATTAAATAATAAATTAACTCACTAACATCCATTACCACCATGACCCCTTCTCCTCTTCTTCTCTGGTTGTTGCAGCCGGTTGTGGGCGCTCTACCTCAACCTCAGTAGCACCAACAACCACCGACACCATATTTTCGACACAAACACCAACACCAACCATTACCCCTTGACACCAACCGCCTGCCCACCACAACGACCCAGCCACCCAACTACCACGAAGATCGACCTTCCATGACAAAACACTACCACGACACAACCCCTTCGAACTCCGAACCACCGCAATCCAAGAGAACTCCCAACCACAACCAGCGGCGCACCAACGGATAAGAGAGAGAGATAAAAGATTCGCACAACCTCCCAACTAACAACCAGCTGCACGTGGTACTTGTACTTTTGTTTGTGTACTGTGCAACCCACAAAGAGAACCACCAACCACAACCCAAAAAACAAGCCAACCCAGCCATAACGAAAAACAACTCGAACCTAGAAACTCGATATCATGTTGGTTGTTTTTCCCCAAATCGACTTAGGTGCCTTCATTTGGTTCAATTCAAGAAATTGTTTGACTTTGTGAGCCCAAATTTCAAACCTTCGAATTCAAGAAATTGTATATCGAAAACGAGAGCTCGGGTCGAAATTCTGACTTTAGTGTTTGAAAATGGGGGTTTTGTTCGAATTCGTGCTTTCTGGTTCGATTTTTTAGCATCTAATTTTGTGTTCGAAATTTTGAGTTGTATCAATGAGGTTGAAGAAGAGGAAAGAGGAAGAGGAAGCAAGAATGGAGGTTGAGGAATGAGGTTTTTATTATTTTATTATTTTTCAGATTTTTAAAGAAAAATTGAGTCAAAACTAATAGTTTTAGTCATAAACTAACGGCGGCAATTAATTTTTAATGGCTAAGGTTACTATGAGCTATTATAGTCTGATAGCCTGATCTCAGGGTTACCTGATCCATTCTAAAACCTCAGGGCACCAAAGCTATTAGGCCCAAAATATCTATTCCTGATCCATTCTAAAACCTTAGGGCACCAAAGCTATTAGGCCCCAAAATATCCCTATCAAACAGATCCATCCAACAAGGTATCCACGATAAATATGTGATGATAGACATAGTTACTCTACCTGATGAACAAACAGTTGATAGATGGATGTCTCCGTAGAAATTGTGGACAAGAGCTATATAATCAGTGCACAAAAGGAGGGGCCAAAGAGAAAGTCTGCTCAACTTCTTTGTGAAGGCTGCTGCCAAATGTCCAGATAGAAGTGGCGACTTCAGGCACGCATCGAGCAGCTAAAAAAACGGAAAATGAATCATAAGGAATTGATTTGGACAGGTTAGAAAAAAAGGGTACGGCTGCGATTCTTTACCCCACCTCAAAAAATTTTGCACGTGTGTTTTGCCATAAATATAGAAGGCATCAGAAGAGCATAAAGCGTTGTCATAAAAAGTGGATATTCCAAGCCATATTTTGTCATAAGAACAAAAAGTCCATTCAGAGCCATGACACTAACAACTCCACCAATATCATAAGATCTTGTCAAGAAGTCACTGCAAATTCCAGATTCAAATATCATATATTAGGCACAAGTAAAAATTAACTTTTTTTTAAAGAATAGAATTAAAGAAAATACTCACCATAACATGGTAGGGTTGGACAAATAAGAATGACTGCCTGATTGCAGATTGACAAGGACTAAAAATAATGGAAAATCAAAGCATCAATGGGAAGCCATTGCCCAGCAGAAACAACAATTAATAAAAGATTATACTAGAATAAGAAAGAACCAACAAATGAATATAAACTCAAGCAATCAATTCATTTATACGAACGATTGGAGAATTTTTCTTGTTATGGATTACTTCAGTTTGAACAATTTAAATATGGGTAAAACACCAGGATAGAGACCAGCCTGAAATTATACTCATTGTTAAAGCCTTAAAGAAGCAGTGCACCAAGGCATAAAGGTCCTTGGAGCCTAGGAGCATGGTGTTACGGAAACATTGTGTCTTTCGCACGCAAAGCGCACCTTTTACTAATTATTTGTATTAGTTTAAATTGTTTCTACAAAGCTAAATTTTCCCTAAAAAGCATCAATTAAAAAAAATTAATTGAAGATTTCTTTTCAAAGCCACATGTATTGTTGTAGAGCAGTAAATAAAATAAAAACAATGGCGACACATCATCCAAATATGAAAAAATTGATATGTAAAGGAAGAAGATTGAAGGCAAAGAGATACGAAGCCTGAAGCATAGTACTTCGCCGATGTACTCTTTCCACAACTATAGTTCCAGAAAACAACAGAAATTATGCCAGGAAATGGAAATAAATTATGTAAGAGTACAATACAATTTAATACGGGTACCATAAAGGCTTTTGAATTGGGGTTTTAATTGAAGTACTGCATTGCATTTGAAATTGGGATTTTGTACGAGTTACAAATTCAACTTGTCAAGCAAAAAAAAAAAAACAAAACTATTTTGTTTTTAAAAAAATGTTATATTGAATTTATAACTTAAATCTAAGCTAATTTCCAAAAAGAGCAACGTGCTCGAAGACATGCGCATTTTTTAGCCAKCTGGAGGTGGGTGAGTGGGTCCTAAAACCTGGGAAAGCCTTTCAAAAACTAAGTTCAGGGAACAATACAGCCCCATTGTGATGATGATCGGACCATATTAATAAAAGCAAAAACAGAATCCCACATCCACACAAAGACTGAACCAGACCCTTTACAGCCAGGCTTCAGCTGAAAAATCCCTATATTTTCCATAAACCAACAAAAATTAAATCCTAATTGTGATGCATTGCCATGAACTAAGACAGTACAGTAGAATAATAATGATGGATAATGCTGAATTTAGGAACTAATAACTAGATATTAAAATGATAATGATGTGATTACACACTAACAAAGTAAGATAGTTATCAAGCTTTCGAAAGGCTTGAATCTCTCCAAAAGTGAGCATTCGAAAGGCTCACAACTCTTCCAAAGAGTTTACYCTCCAATTACTTAAACATTTGACATACCTATACGGCTATACTCTCTCTACTTAGTACTATTTATAATAGATAGTTCTAAACTAGCAAACTCTACAGACTTCTAACCACTCCTAGCGGAAAATTTCTACACTACCCTTATCCTACAATTAGTGATTCATTACACTAATCTAAAATCTAAATCAAATGCCACTAATTCAAGCTCAAAGCTATTTATCATATGTGATTCACTTTCAAATAAGTAACATAATTTTGAGCATCTTTCTATGAGTGTGTTCATGCATCACATTTATACTGTCAGAAAATTATAAGCAGGGAAGAATCGAAGACACGAAACCAAGGAGCAAGCATCCTTACCTCCTTGTAAACTTCAAGAGGAAGCGGTAACCTAAGAAATGACATCCATGCCTTTGTAAATTTTAGCTTAAACTTTTTTGAGAGACTTTTTTGAGAGACATCCTGAAACACATGCAAACTAATAACATAAATATGATATTGAAATATATGGATTGGGGGAAAAAACATTGACATAAAAGTTACACAAGCTCAAAGCACATATAATTGATAGAGATTTAAAGATTTAGGCAAAAAGATACTAAGAATACAGAAGCAATACAGTACGGCTTTAAGTTCAAAAAATAAGCTGTGCAATAAAGTTTACATTATCAGGCAAGTGACCACAAGAAAAGCAAGAACTAGAAAAGGGAAGACTAAGCATAGGGTCAACATATCAACATGACATCTTGCCAGATGTAATATCAGATAAACCCAAAGAAGAGATGAAAATATGAAATAGTTGAAATTACTTATCAGATAATAAAAATCTGTCCAAATATAGACAATTTGGAGATACAGTTGAGTTCATATGCTACGCAGAAAGACAGAACATGCATCACCATTTTATAGACAAGACAATAATAATTAGTCAGATGTGTTCCTGTCAACATAAAGGTTGCAATTTGTATGCCATTCTCCCCATTGACACTGTAATAGACTTTATTTATTTGCATCTCAGAATGCAAAACACTAAAGGACAAGTAGACAAGATGCAAAAATGCATAGGAAGCAAGTTTATTTGATGCATAAAGGCAAGCTTATGTAATCCATTTCTGAAAGTTTATCTGATGCATTTTGAACAGGGAATTAATTACTAGGTAAGAAACAATGAAGTACTAACTTTGAGAGACTCTGTCTTTTTTTTTTCCATCTTTATGCTTAGGATGCTCTTGATGACCATCTTCTTTAGATAAGAAACCTAAGAAATACAAACCATATATCAAATTAGGGTAAGCAAAAAAATCCGAAAAAATGAATATCCATTTTATGTATCCATTATCCAGTTTTAAATATCCAAATTATCGAATATCCAATCCGAAAAAACAGATCGATATCCAATCCAGTTTTTAAGATAAATATGGATTGATCCGGATCATTTTTAGAAATCTGGATATCCATATCTGATCCGATTTTATAGCAAAACATATTAGGGAAATTCTATACGGGGTCTCGAATTTTGCAAAATACACACGGTGGCAAATAAATTTATCGAATTACACATCGTGGCCTTGAGTTCGTGTTTTTCACGCGGTGACAAACCTAAGTTACATGGCTCAACAAAAACCCAACCAACACCCAACTCTCACCCCATCACCATTCAACCAACCCAGCCACCACCAGCCACCAACCAACCTAATCGTACCCATCCACTAACCCCACCTACCTACTGCCCCCGCCTCACACCACCACACGCTTGCACCAGCCTCGCACCACCACACACACAGCAGCCACGCTTCCAATAGTGTCGCGAAATTGCGAAATTAAGCAGCACCAACTATCACACCCCACACGCGAGACGCCGCAACCCAAGCCACTCGATTTGACGCGCCACACCGCCACGACCCACCAGCCACTAGCTTCACCACCAACGTGTTCCAATTTCCCCTAAATCAATTTCCCCCAAATCTATAAACCCTAAATCGATTTTGGGGAAATTGATTTGGGAAAATTGGGCTTGGAATTGTAATTTATGCGAATTAACATGTGAATAATTGATTTATGCGAATTAGGGCTTTGATTTATGCAACTAGGGCTTTAATTTATGCGCAATTAGGCGCTTTGGATTGATTTTATGCTAGGCGCTTGGATTGATTTATGCGAATGAGGTGGTGACGAGAGAGAGAGAGGTGGGGCTGCTATAGTGGGTGCGGTTGTCGCAGCTAGTCGAGGTGGTGGTCGAAGTGGCAGTGGTGGTGGTGAGGTGCCTACGGCGCTGCTGTTGGAGGCAAGGAGGAGAGAGATAGTGGTGGTTGGTGATTGGAAGTGGGTTAGTTGGTTAGAATGGTTTGATATTGGTATCTATGTCACCATGTGTAAAATCAAAACCTCGAGGCCACGGTATGGAATTCCCAAAACCTCGAGCACGGTGTGTAATTCAATAATTAGTTGCTACCGTATGTATTTTGCAAAAGTTCGAGGCCACCATATAGAATTTCCCAACTATTATAACTTTTAAGTTTATATAGTTTTATACATTATGCAATTCTAAATTAGTATTACAATATTAAAAACATAAGCATATTTTATTAATAATAACAAGGATGACAATATACACTTATAAGCTAAATTTTCAAACACGAATCAAAATTTATAAATCGCATTCTGGATAAACCAATTTTTAACCAAATATTCTTGAAGAAATTAATATAGTAAGTATAAAACATTATTTATTCTAATTAAAATGGATCCGAATAATCAGATTTCTGTTCCGATTTAAATGGACATCCGAAATCGAAATCCGGTTAAATCGACCAGATTCAAATCGTAAATTTGGCGATTCGAAAAATTGGATATCCGATCCGATTTTTAAAATAAACTAGATATCTGATTTTACTCACCCTATATGAAATAGAGGTGCAAAAACTAAGATGACACACTAATGGTCTTTCTGATCAACTTTTTTTTCTTATTTTAAGGAAAAAAATAAACTGATAAGAAAAAATAAGTTGAAAAGAACAAACTTATAATTTTCCCGCTACACAAAACAAATTCAACTAAATTAAAAAAAGTTTAGATAAGTAAAAAAAGTTGAAAGACATTAATTCGAAACAAAAACGACCATTATTAGTGGTTTCATTGGTTTGGATAGAGAGTGTTAACCCATTTAGGAGACAGTTGACAGAACACCACACATTTATGAAACAAATTCAATTAGGATGGGAGAGCCAACACTTCAACAAAAAGATGAAACTGTGACACGGCCCAACACGATTTCACTCAATTCTCAACTTTTTTGTTAAAAATGACATGACATTCAAGAAGACCAAAACTCAAACATAAATAACGATGGTTTTGGTCAGATATTTTGACACCCATCAATTAAATCATTCACAAAAATATTTCAAATGCGGCAACATAGAGAGAACGACTGTTCTTTTAGTAATAAAAAGATGTAGTTAATAGCTTGTGGAATTTACAATACCATCAGGTTCCAAGATGATTTCCAAACCGTATGCATYCATTGCAGACCTCCTGCAAAGCCTACATGCAAATTCTATTGTCTATCAGAAGCTTCTTGAGCATCTTACCCCTAAGAGGCTTTGTAACCAAAGGGATAGATATTTAAGTTGCAAGTAAGCTTTACAGGATATGCATGTAATTGAAAAACCAAGGCCATTTTACTTTTGGACAYCAATTTAGATCACTCTAAAAGTAGAACATTGAGGTATCTCACAACAAATGAAAGCAAAGGCATGACACAGACTTACCCCTAAGAGCAAAAACGGTCAATTAAAAATAGAAACCCAAGAATATTTAAACATAAACTAAAAACTGCAAGCACAGAATAGTCACCTGAACTCCACAGCTCAATCGCAGCATTCTCATCCAATTTTTCCAACGGAGGAATGTGGGATAGAATATAGTGGATCTTCTTTAAAGAGCTATCAAGGCTGTTGCAAATAAATTAAAGAAAACAATCAAGAAACTAGGATACTTCCCCTTTTAATAATGGCATGTAGTCACAGCACAAACTCAAAGCATCGTAAGACAAACTCGAACCAACTTATAAACAGCTGCATAATTAGGCTTCGAACCCTAATTTACAGCTTTAGTAATTTTGAAGAGACAAGCCTCTCTCAGTCCACTAGGTKCAGCATTCCAGTTAGCATCCAWCACACACCATATATCCTACTTCTACTAATCTGGCAACGCTAGAACATTTTCAAAGCTATTTATTTTTTAAAATATATCTAACCAAAGTGGACAAGAAGTATAATACTTCAGTCAGTTTAAATAAAAGAGAACCCTTGTTTGCATTAGTATGCATCATTCTTACCACAATGCTTTTGAGCTCCAACAATGATTTACTATACTTTAATTGCAGACCTAGGGTTAGTGTTCCAAACTTTGAATCATAAATAATCCTTGTTTTCAATGCAAACGTCTGATTATGTATTTTAGGAGAGAGAGAAAAACAGATCCTGTAACAACTATCAACAAACAGGAGTCCGATCGTCAATGATCAATATYTCTGTCCCATTTTTGAACATGTGATAACAGTAAGAACCAGACTCACATTTTAAAATGCAATAGAATTCAAAATCAATTAAGGCTCTCTAAATTGAGACAATGAAAGATCAAAGGGTAATTAATCACCTCTTATTTGGCTAAAAAGTAAGAAAGTGTTTGGTACTCATTGTAGAAGAAAATAATAACCATCGTAGAATGCACAACTTCCCATTTTAGCAAGTTGCAAAGTACTTGCACAATTTACTATTTTGAAAAGTGATCCGTACTTAAATTTGCATTTATATAAAATGGTCATCCCATCCTCATATGATCCCACTTTCTAAACTTTCTGATGCCATTTTTCTGCAATACTTTACACTCTCCTATTGCCTTAATATTTGTGCTCATTTTCAATGATGCAACTATTWAAAAAAATTAAAAAGAAGAAAAAAGGAAGTAATTATCTAACCTTGCCTTTGAGTCATCTCCCTCTTTAAGCACACCTTTGTCACCTTAAACAAATTAAGAATAGTGCTTGAAGATTAAAGACTGTTGAAATTTAGAAGACCATGAATGTAAAGAGCAACAGTTGAGCTATAGCATACCTGGACTATTGTTAGACTCCAATGTTTTACAAAGTTTTTCAGCAGCAATAAAGGTAAAGTAACTGCACAAAAAAATCAATAAATACATGTCAGAACAATTAAATAAATTTTGAAATGCCATCTAGTAAGTAGTAACATCAMCAGCTTACAGGAATAATTTATAACGTCATCTGTCAACTTACAAGAATAATTTCATTCAAATTAGAACGCAAAGTCTACCATTCAATTGGTATAAAAGAAGGATTATAAGCCTCCCACAGAGAAATGAAACTATGGCTTCTGACTCGCAGAATTGACTGACCAAGTGTTAAAGGGAGAAGCCAACCTTGCAATTATCTATAAAGCCAACATCTAGAAACACAGCACAAAACATAGCGCGCATTGGGGCAAGAGAATCAGAGAAGAGCCATACCGTACATCAACGTACTTAAAATAGGACGATGCTAGGGATTCGAGTATGCAGTCAACTTCATCAGATGAATTAACCTGCCAAGCAATAAAATAATGTGACCAAGGAGTTATTCGTAAAATCAAAACTCGATAAAGGAAGAAAGGCACTCACAATGGCGTGAATAAGCTTGTGGTATAACGCAGAATAAAATTTCCCTCCATTCCCAAGCTTCATACAGTCCATTAATGTCTCCAATACAATCTCCTGCAACAACAGCGATCACAACACAGAGTAATGAGCTCAATCATGCAGAAAAGAGTAAACAATAGTCAATATCGCCACTAAAATCACACTACGATCTGTATAATACACTCAGCAAGACTCAAAGACTAAATCTAATTGTCCCTAATTAAGTAAAGTATCGCACTTACACAAATCAGAGAAATGTAGTGCTTTACCAAATTGAAGTAATCAGAACTACAAATTTCAATGGACAATGCGAGTAACTACGTCAAAGCACAAAAACTCGAATATAAATACAGTATACAATTTTAAGCCATTTGACGTAATTAAATTCAACACACAACAATTTCTCACAGAAAAAAAACCTAAAATTAAGTATATGATAAAATTGCAAATCTATAAATGTATTTAAATAATGCCAATATTAGCTTAATCAATCATAAAATAACTCACGCGAAGCGTCCATCGCAGAGAGAGAAAACAGCGATATGATCAACGAATTGACGAACTCGTACTTGGCGCGAAGCAAGTCCGGTAAATGACTTCAGGATCGGCGGGCGGCGGAGCCATGAGTGGAAAGTAAGCGATGACTCTCGAAGAGAAGAAAGCGTGAAGAGAATGAATGATTGACACGAAGCAGGGCGTGACGAAGGAGTGACGTAAGTGAGAAGAATAGGCAAGTTTTGATGTGAGCTCGTGAGGTGCAGAGTTGTCGCCGAGGTTCGAGGTCGGAGAGACTGCGTTTGCTCCGCTTCTTCTGGCTGCTTCCGGTGGTTGTTGCGGCGGATTTGGACTTCTTGGACGCCATTGATGAGGAGGAAGAATGGTGACAGTGAGGCGTTGAGGAAGAAAAGGAGAAATAAGGGTTTAA
This sequence comes from Bassia scoparia, assembly GCA_008642245.1. NCBI lineage: Eukaryota > Viridiplantae > Streptophyta > Magnoliopsida > Caryophyllales > Amaranthaceae > Bassia > Bassia scoparia. The sequence continues at coordinate 1,309 of SNQN01005508.1, read as the reverse complement.
GGTCGAGGTTTTTCAGGGAGAGGAGTCAATGGGCTAACCGGCTAAGTTACGGCTTTACAGTTTACATATGATTAATGACGTTGTAATTACAAGGAAATACGGAGTACAACGGTAGTTTAGGGCTCGTTTACTCCAGCATATTTTATTTTGTTAATTAATTTACGAAGTATTAGAACATGCCTATGCAAATGTACCTGATGATTTTTAAACCTTGATTGCTATTTGAAATCCGCTTTTACTGAAATCGAAGTCCACATTTTATGTGAACTTTCGAATACGCCCTTCCTCTACTCCACCTCCCTAACCACCATTCCTCTAGTCCACCTCCCTAACCATCAACATCACTCTTCCTCTACTCCACTTCCCTAACCACCAACTACCATCATCAACAACCACCGGAAGCCGATGACCACCCGAAGTCAACAACCACGCGAAGCCAACCGAAAGCAACCATCTGAAGCCACCCATCATCAATGTTCTTGTTGTACTTCGTGACGTTTTTTTAGACTTCGAAAGCCAACCAACGCCTGGCCTAGGCGTTGGCACCATTGGCCAGGCGTTGGTGGCTTTCTTTTTTTTAAAAAAAAAAACGAAGGTGGTAGTGCTAGCCTGGATGTCATGGGATGGGGTGGCTGCCATGGTTACAAGGTGGCGTGGGGTGGCTTCCATGGTTACAAGGTGGCGTGGGGTGGCTTTCATGGTTACAAGGTGGCGTGGGGTGGTGCATATGTTAGTGGGGGCAAGGGTAATACGGGAAGTTCACACGAAATGTGGACTTTGATTCCAGTAAAAGCGGACTTCGAATAGTAATCTCCTTTTTAAAAATGTGTAGACGTACTTTCCCGGTTGTTTATAAAGTGTGTAGAGGCACTCCTATGAAACTTATTAGTTAGTATAACTTAAGAATTCGTTATATGATATCGTCGATTTTTTTTATAGCCACAACTTCTAAAATTACGTTTTGTGTGAATTTATTCTTAATAATAATTTGGTGAAATACATTTGATGCGCGATAATCTGATATGTATCACACTCGGTGATATATGGTACTCATTTTTTAAAATAAACAATCTACCATATAATATATATCACACACGGTGTCAATTTTATTCTTAATCTCTATTATATAAGAGAAGGGGGGAGGAAGATGGTGTCCCCCTCTTAAAATAAGTTAATACCCTTAATGAAATTATGTGCCTAAAAGACTATAATATCCTTAACTAAAAAAAGTTATAAATTGATGTGTTAGAGTATTCCTTTTCTATTCTATTAACTTCATTGTTCTAATAAAAATTGACAATACATTTAT
>SNQN01005507.1:0-19206 GCA_008642245.1 Bassia scoparia | reverse complement strand
GTTCCTTGGTCAAAATTTTCTTGTTGAAGTTTCTCTTTTGTTGATTAAAATGAAACTAACCTAGCTATCCAAACTAACAAGAAGTTAGTTAAGCGAACATAACAAAAGATTAATTTATTTAAAGGAAAATATCAGTCAGAAATTCAAGGAAGAGTGCTCTTGTAAGAATCAATTTAGGTTTCAGTTCTTTCTGTTCTTTTCTTCAGTCTTTTTCTTCTTCAAGGAACAATCAAATCTTCATCTTCTTTGTGGAATTGCGGTATTGACCTCCATACTTCGTCTTAGCCCGCGAGCTCTCATTGTATTATGCAAGCAACTGCACAACTTTAATGAGATTAATGTCTTGTATTCAATTTTTCATGCAATATCATTTGTTTTTATAATTTGTTTGTAATTTATAGTTTGCAAAAACGTATATGATTAAAACCGAATTGTGAAGTATGATAAAGTGGGACACGGCGCGCGTGCGCGCGCCGTGTAACACTAGTTTAAGAAAAAAACAAAATACGAAGTAGAAATCTTTAGTTAAAAAAAAAAAATCAGAAAAAATAGAAAATTAAACTTGACAAAAAGATCGTTGCCTAAAAAATTAAAATAGAAAAAATAAGATAAAAAAAATTAACAACTACTCTACAAAACTATGCACGCATATGCGTGCATTTCTTATCTTGTAATTGTAAAAGAGACAATTGTTTATGAGGAAATTTAGATTTCTTCCCTCAAAATAATAGTGTATTCAACTTCACAACTATACAACCCCTCAAATAATTTCTCAACTCTAGATGATAAAAAAGTTTATCCTAAACCCTAAATCTAATCTATCCTAAGATATAAAAATCTATACTTGCCCTCCAAGTAAACAMATATTAGAATCCTATCCATAATGGCATAATTCTATCTTATTCCCTAATTGCAACCTTTTAATATTATGAAACTAAATAAGATATACTATGAAATACTTGATGGCAGGGCTGACGCTTGGCAAGCGCCACGCGCGCGGCCGCTCAGGGCCTCGTATTTTAAGGGGCCTCATATTACTGTATAGATATTATTTGTTGTAAAAATGATATTGAAAGTTTGCTGTAGCTCAGTGGGTAGAGGTTGATGTTTTATCCTAGGGATTCGGGTTCAATTTCTATGCGCGCATTATTTTTGTCAATCTTATGTCTTTTGCTCTTCTGGCAACAGAAGGCTACATTTATGGTCTTTTTGACTTCTTTTCTTGACCTATTAATTAATTAATGTATGTTTTCCAAGGTTGTATAACAATAAAACTTAATAATTTATTTAATTTGTGTATGATTATTTTTTGGGTTCAATATGTATTRATATTTTATACATAGAGTTTATCGAATTAATAATTTTAATTTTTTTTATAAAACAAAATAAATAAATTTGAGTTTCAAGGGCCTCATACTATGAATTTGAACAGGGCCTCCAACAACTTAGCCCCTGCCCTACTTGATGGGCAAGTCCAAACAAATCGAATCGAACAACATTGAGATTGTTCTCTTACAATCCTCCCCTCAAACACAAATTGTTGTTCGAGCCATAAGCTTCCCCTTGAGTTAAAATCCCTTCATCCTCTAACACGAAAAGATTTTGTTCGTTTCTTCTACCAACCATGATAACCACATATTCATTGGTAATCATAAGAAGTCCATTGCGCATATGAACTTCATAGTCCATCCTATCTAATCTCACCAATGAGATTAAATTATTTTTCAACTTCGAGACATATCTAACCTTGGATAAAGTCGCGACTTGGTCGTTTTGGGGTTTGATCTCCACAACACCGATCCCCTCAAGKTTCACCTCCTCCCRATTAGGCAAAGTAACAAAATTCCCTTCAACACGTTCATAAGAGTTAAATCACTCCCTCTTTAAACACATGTGTTGGGAACACCCATAATCTAAGATCCACCCATCTTCCTTTGAACCCATTGATTCTTCCACCATAAGAGACAAATCGTCCTCATTATCAACAACAATAGTAGCAATAGTAGCAATTCTTCCTTCAAGTCGTCTTTGTACTTGGAACACTTCGTTTGAATATGTCCCTCCTCCTCACAGTNACATTTATGGTCTTTTTGACTTCTTTTCTTGACCTATTAATTAATTAATGTATGTTTTCCAAGGTTGTATAACAATAAAACTTAATAATTTATTTAATTTGTGTATGATTATTTTTTGGGTTCAATATGTATTRATATTTTATACATAGAGTTTATCGAATTAATAATTTTAATTTTTTTTATAAAACAAAATAAATAAATTTGAGTTTCAAGGGCCTCATACTATGAATTTGAACAGGGCCTCCAACAACTTAGCCCCTGCCCTACTTGATGGGCAAGTCCAAACAAATCGAATCGAACAACATTGAGATTGTTCTCTTACAATCCTCCCCTCAAACACAAATTGTTGTTCGAGCCATAAGCTTCCCCTTGAGTTAAAATCCCTTCATCCTCTAACACGAAAAGATTTTGTTCGTTTCTTCTACCAACCATGATAACCACATATTCATTGGTAATCATAAGAAGTCCATTGCGCATATGAACTTCATAGTCCATCCTATCTAATCTCACCAATGAGATTAAATTATTTTTCAACTTCGAGACATATCTAACCTTGGATAAAGTCGCGACTTGGTCGTTTTGGGGTTTGATCTCCACAACACCGATCCCCTCAAGKTTCACCTCCTCCCRATTAGGCAAAGTAACAAAATTCCCTTCAACACGTTCATAAGAGTTAAATCACTCCCTCTTTAAACACATGTGTTGGGAACACCCATAATCTAAGATCCACCCATCTTCCTTTGAACCCATTGATTCTTCCACCATAAGAGACAAATCGTCCTCATTATCAACAACAATAGTAGCAATAGTAGCAATTCTTCCTTCAAGTCGTCTTTGTACTTGGAACACTTCGTTTGAATATGTCCCTCCTCCTCACAGTWCCAACACTTGATTTTAGGGTTGCCCATCCACCTTATTGCCTTTCTCCCTTGTGCTTCCTTCACTACCAACCCCTCTGCATYGGTTATAGACGATCCTCCTTGTTTCATGAATTTTTCCACCTCGATTAGGGCTACCACGGTATCGTCCAAAGCAATAATAGTCTTCCCTATAAGGCTATAAGTAAACTAGCTATCACAGAGTTATACTTTTTAGGAAGAAACACCATCAAAATTATTGCTTCATCCTTCTCTTCAATCTTCACATCTAAACTCGCTAATTGGGTGATCAACCCATTAAACTTATTTAGATGATCTTGTAGTAATGCACCATCTTTCATCTCGAGTGCATAAAGATCCTTATTCAAGAGCAACTTGTTAGCCAATTCAAAGACTTTGACGCATACATCTTCGTCAACTTGTCCCACAAATCTTTTGGATTTATGTCATCCAACACGTTGTACGTGATTTCCGACGCAAGGCCCAACAACCGAATCGTACTTGTAGCGCGAAGTTGCATATCCTCCCACTTATCCTTTTCCATTGAATCTGGTTTCTTGTCCACCAAAGTCTTGTGATGACCTTGATGAATAAGAATATCCTTCACAATACTTTGCCCTGACGAAAAATTTATTTTCCCATCAAATAATTCTATTTTGTACTTAGCCTTAAAATCCTCTATGACACACAAAAAACCTAGCTCTGATACCAATTTGTTATGAAAATCACAAACGAGTCACAAAAGATTCAAGAACACCCCCCAAATAGAACAATAGCAAAATACAAGTGTAAAAGAGATAAGTGTTTATGAGGAAATTTGGATTTCCTCCCCTCAATAATCTAAATAATAATAAAGCAAAACACGGCTGATGTCATCCATGTTTACGTGGCGACTTCTCATTAGAAATTTTCTTGGCAAAAGCATTAACGACATCATAAATAAAATGATTTTTTTATTAAAAAAACGACAACTATATGCCAACTCACCCTATCTTAAATTAAATTTAGAAAAAAAATACCAATTCAATTAAAAAACAATTAAAAAATGTATAGCTTATCTCACTTTTTTTAAAATTAAATCTAGATAACAACAACTATTAAAAAAGCTATATATCCCATCTAAAAAACAACAATTATGGGTATGTTTGGTAAAACCAGTTGTAGCGGTAGCGGTTAGCTGTAGAGGTAGATGCCAACTGTAGAGGGTAGATATAGCGGTTGATTAGTAGCTGTTGGAGTTAGCTGTAATTTGTTAGTATTCGGTAAAATAAGTAGCTGTTGAAGTAGTGTATAATAAAAAAAAATATGATTATTTAAGAGTAATATAGTAGCGTTTAAAAAAAGCTACTCCAAAAGCTATCACTAGTAGCTTTTGTGAAAAACTATCTTAAAAGTTAAACGCTACTTTGCACAACTAGTTTTCCAACACCATTATTAGATAAGCTAGATTGATTGACTAATCAAACTCTTAAAAGCTACCATAAAGCTCATCCCAAATCACCCTATTCCCATCAACATCTATAAAAAAAAACATATCCATCTAAAAACAACTGTTATATCCCATACAAACTATATAAAATAACTATATCTCATCTAAAAATTTAACAATATTATAACATCATTAAGTAAATTTTGAATTTGAATGTATATTACATATTATCAATCTAAATTCAAGTAAAAATAATATATCCATTATCTAAAACTATATCTATATATTCAAAAACAACACTATATCTATGAAATTATAGTTTTCTTTTACTTTCAAAAAATTAAATATACCTTTATCTTTAAAACTTTAAATTATAATTTATATTTCTTATCTTACGTATTTAAAAAACTAAAATCTATTAGAAAACCAACACATATATCCTATGTTACTATTAAATCAACAACATATCGAAGTATAAAAGATAAATTTATAAGAATTATATATAAAAGTACTCCCTCTGTTCCATAATGTTCTTGCCGATTACGATTCATACGCTTCTCAATGCACGTTTTGTGTCATTTTTATCTTTAGTTATAAATTTGGGAAAATTATAACGATTGAATATTAATAATCTACCCATTAATACGAATCAAACAAGATCTCACATCACTATATTTATTCTTATATATTAGTAGTTATTTGCAAGATTGTCTTAACTTGTGAATAGTTGAAAAAAAATTGGCATGAACATTAAGGAACAGATGGAGTATATAACATGAATAAAAAAACAATAAGACAAAACAACTTTAAGTTTGTCTAAAAATTAAATTAGTGTACTATAAAATACAAAGTAGTTTTTTTTGAAATCGTACATCGCACGTGAACTAATCTAATATTGTATTAATTGTATTCAATCTCACAATTATACAACCTCAAATAAATTGGTTTCAATAGATGATAAAATGGTTTAGCCTAAACCCTCTATTTATAAGGTAAAACAAATCTAATCTGGAATCTCACATCTTCTAAGATATTTTGCTTGCTCCCCAAGCCAAAGATATATTAGGAAGATTACATATTAAATAAGTATACTTGCCCTCCGAGAAAAGATTTATGCAGCCTAGTGCTGCATAAAACAATGCAGCCCACAGTGGGCCCCGCCTGTCAGCCGCAGCTTTTTGCTTTTTTTTTTTTGTTTTTTTTTTTTTTGCAAATCAAAGTGTAAAATATGACAAAATCACACTATCATAGGATATGATTAAATGAATCAAGGATATGACAACATCACATTAAGATTGGTTATTTTGAACCCAGGATATAATAAAATGAAACAAGGATATGACAAAATGAATTAATGATAGGATATGATTAAATGAATGTAGGATATGACAAACTCATACTAAGATTCGTGAAAATGAACCTAGGATATGGTAAAATGAATCGAGGATATGACAAAATCACACGTAAATCGCACTATGATTTGTGTAAAAAAAAATACAAAAAGTCAAACGGGCCCACTGTGAAATTACCAAAATGCAACCGGGCAGCATTATTAAATGCAGCACTGGGCTGCTTGTATCAGTGCTCCTTGCCCTCCAACTTCTAGCATTTCACTTTATTGGACCACCTATAGCTCAAACTAGGGGGCCTGCTCAGGAACTTTTTGTGCAATGGAGAGCTCCTCCCTTCGACTGGATGGCACTCAATACAGACGATGCATCCAAGGGGAACTCAGGTCTTGCTGGTGGGGGAGGTGTCTTACGTGACAGTAATGGCGGCTTTGTGAGAGCCTTCTCAGCTAACTATGGGATTTGCACTTCTTACTACCAAGGACTGCAGTTGGCACAAAGAATGAATATATACTTCCTAAAATGGTAAAAAAAAATTGCGAATTTATGATAAAACCACGCTAAAATCAATGTAATATAAATGTTAGTTTTTATCAGATGTTACCCTTTTTAGCTTTTTAGTCATAGCCCTTAGGGTTATGTATGTTTAACATGTTCCTTATAATTTTATTYCATCTGATAAAAACTAACATTTATTACATTTATATGTGATGTATGTTATGTCCTTCGATAGAGCTGTTAAATGTGTTATGTCTTGTTGTTTTGGTATCATGTCACTTACAGTACTATATAAATAGGTTGAACCCCTCCAAACWTAACTAATACCCATATTGCAACAAAAAAAAAAAAACTAATACCCATTTAATAAAAAGGTCATGTCATGTCAACTTGTATACTTAAGCATGTCAACACCCTTGACCCAAATTCATTAAGAATAAATCAATTTAATGACATGTACATTAAAATAAATAATCCCGTTTAGCGTCGAGTTAACGGGTTGTACGTGTTAGTTTTACCAKCTCTAAAGTTCGGTTACATATATCTGGAAATAAAGTTATGTACTCCATATAAGATATAAATTAAACTATCACTAGCTATTAAAATTTATAGTTTGTGTATTGAAATCAATAAATATTATTAAAGCAACACCCATCTTTATATTTTTCTCTTCTAAATTTTTCTTTCAACTCTTCTTACTTAACGATTGCATAAAAATGATTTTTTTTTTATTAATTATGAGTATAAGTTAATATTTGTTCTCTCAAAAAATATAAGGTTTAAACCTAATTAAATTTTGAATACTTTTATTTTAAAAAATCAAGTTTTAATTTTTGTGTGAGTAATTTAAATTTTATTTTAAAACAAAATATTTGCTCAAGAATTATCTAATACAACTATACAATAGTACACAAATAACACACCGGAATTCGGACATGAAATATAGACTAGGGTCTATATTCCATAATTGTGTTGGTGTACCATCCGGTTCACCCTATTGGGCTAATCCGAATTCGAGGATCAGTTCTGAGTGGTTAGATTTCAGTCCTTTCTCAATTGTTATTGTGAGGGATCAAACTCAGGTTCTCTCTATCAAGTGTAGTCTCAATCACCACTACACCAACAATCAATTGGTGAGTCTATATTCCATAATAATACTAAATAAATACATAGAGCCATGCAAAGACAAGTAAGGTGAAGAATAATTGTCATTTCAAACTCAAGACTCGAAAACTTCAAACTTGAATTCAACAAATTTTAACGTTCTTGTCCCTGCCCAATGGCCAGGCGCCACGTGGCTGCAGGTGGGTCCCATCATAGCCCAAAGAAAGGGGACATGTGGGCCCCACAGAATAAAGGTACCCACAATAAGGTACAAGGCAAAGTCTGACATGTGTCATACTTCTGTCCCACATTGCTTAAACATCAAAAGCTTGTCCCACATTGGGAAAAGCATCAACAGTCAACCTCACCAAACCCTATAAAATGGGAGTTGGTGAGTCCACTCCAGGTATCTAATTCTGAACCCACCGAGTCTAGTCTAGCACTTATAACTAGCTTACTCGACCTTCAGTTAGGTCTCTTTGCTGACTTAAGCATCGGAGGGGCTTTTCCCGGAAATCCCCCGGGGTAGTCACCTTTGTGTGTTTTGCAGGTTGGCCGGAAGAGACCAAGTGTCCATTCTCAGGACAACGACGGAAGCACGTGCGTGCCAGCTGTCATCCCCAGTCTTATTTACTCACCCTACTTTTCTACTTTATTCTTTGTAAGTTCCTTGAACAGGAACAGATTGGCGCCGTCTGTGGGGATCGACAAGCAAAGCCATGGTCAGTACGCGTTACGGTGCTCGTGATGTTCAGCCTGTCAATCAGGCAGGCCCGCGGGAGGGCAACCCTCCAGAGGGAGACACTGCCACTTCCGCCGCACGTGATTCGGGCAACGCTGCAGGGGGAGAGAGGACCAATCGACCCTCACCCATTCGCTTCCCTCAGCCAACGGACCCGGTCACAAGGCAGGAACTTGATGCCCTGCTAGAGAAGGTGACTCTCCTCACCAAACAGCTGGCCAACCAGGCAGCAGGCGAGGCTCAGCCCACGCGCAGTCAACCAGCGCGCAGCTCCGGGCCCCGACCTCAGCATCGGGCCAGGCCTGCCTCACCCTCTAGGCCACGTCCAGGACCTTTCAGGTTCGATTCTCCCTCGCGGGGACGTTCTCAGCGCAACGCCCCTAGCGAGGCTCAGCCCGCTCCGACCAGAAGGGTAGAAGATGTTCCCCAGGTCAGTCGTTCGAACAGGCCCTCTCTGGACGCTCGGACGATCATTGAAGAACGGCGTCGAGATACTCTGGATGCCCGTACCATCATCAACAATCGCCGAAGCCAAGGCGAGGCCGCTGCAGCACAGCCTCGGGCCTCCCCTCACCGAGGAGACTCGGGCCGACCCTCTGCTCGACCTAGCCGGTCTATGCATGAGGCCACTAGTCGGTCACCTCGGCATCAGTCAGCAAGGTCACGCGGCCACGCAGACAGTTCCCGATCTCAGTCAGTCAGGCATACGGGAGAAGGCACTAGATCTCGGCAGCCAATGCAGACCCTCGTCCACAGGACCCCATTCAGCAGGGAGATCATGGACACCGAGGATCCGAAGAAGGTGAAGGTACCCACCATCGAGACCTTCGACGGGACGACCGATCCCGAAGATCACATGGCCGCCTACAAGACTCAGATGGCAGTCCAGACGGGATGTGAGGCCTCATGGTGTCGTTTCTTCCCGACCACACTAAAAGGTATTGCTCTCACTTGGTTCAGTGAATTGCAATCTGGCTGTATTACCAATTTTACTGTTTTAGAGGCTTTGTTCAAACAACAATTTATTGCTGGTAAAAGACATAAGAAAACTAGCTTGCATTTAATGAGTTTGAAACAAGGCAAAACTGAAGGATTGTCTAGTTATATTAAGCGATTCAATGCCGAATCTCTTGGCATTTCGAATCTGGAAGACAATGTTGCTTTTTCAGCCCTCATGTCAGGCCTCAGACCTAGCCGGTTCAAGCAGGACCTTGTCATTGAGGGCATCACGAAATACTCAGAGGCTCTGGCACTGGCCCAGAAGTACATTCAGGCCTCTGAGATTAATAACATGCATGATGATCAGCCCTCATCCGAGGGCAAGAGAAAGACAGGTGACAACCGGGGCGATCCCGCTCAGAGCAAGAAGCCCAAGCTCAGGGATGGAGGGGATGACCCTCGGTACAATACCAACAGGAGAGATATTTTTCTTGACATCAAGCCCCTGGATATTCTACCGAAGCCTGTTCCCATTCGAACTACGCCTAACCGGCGGAACAGGAACCTTTGGTGCGAGTACCATCGGGAATGCGGACATACTACCCGAGACTGTCGGGAATTGAAGCAAGCCATTGATCACCTAGCAAACGAAGGCAAGCTCAATCGGTATCTCCGCAAGAAGGATACCAAAGACCAGGGCCAGCCTCGGCGGAAGGAAACTCAGCCCACCACCAGCAATGAAACCATGAATACGGTGAATGTCATATCGGGTGGAAGTGCCTCAGGAGGCCCGAGCAATCGTGGCAGGAAGCGTCACCTGGAGGACCTCACGCACCAAGTCTTGAAGATCGGTGGTGAGTTACCTCCCAATTGTCCAGCAATGGTCTTCGACGAGCATTCAGCCAGACCTATTGCCCTCCCTCATGATGACCCCTTGGTCGTCGAAATCAAAGTGTCTAATGCTCGGGTGAAGCGAGTGCTGGTGGATAGCGGCAGTTCCTCAGACATTATCACCTTCGACTGTTTACAGAAGTTGAAATATTCTAAGTCTGACCTCATTGCTTCAGAACATCCCTTGGTCGGTTTCGGAGGGAAGAGAACATACCCAGAGGGGGTCATCAAGTTGCCAGTCAGAATCGGGGAGAAGGACCTGGCTCGTTCAGTTCAGGTGTACTTCACTGTCGTCGACATGGACCTCCCCTACAACATCATCCTCGGCAGACCTACTCTCAATCGGGTAAAGGCTTCTATCTCCACTTATCAGTTGCTTTTACAATATGAAACAGATTCTGGAACTGTTGGTCGGTTATATGGCAATCAACGCTCGGCTAGAGAGTGTTATGTCAATAGCCTCCGCAACGCCGACCTTGAGCCTTCAGTCGGTCAAAAGCGGAAGGACCCCCCGAAGAAGGAAGCCCTCACCGGGCTAGATGTGTATCTCAGTGAGAATGTGAAGCGGTATAATCGGCCTCAGCCTGCGGAGGCCAACGAAGAAGTGCAGATTGATGATGACCCGACACACACTGTTCGGGTCGGGAAATCACTGGCCTCTGACACCCGGGAGCTAATTGTCTCGACACTTCGAGAGTTTCGTGATGTCTTCGCATTTGATGCAACGGAGATGCCCGGGATTGACCCTTCAGTCATGGTACACAAGCTCAGCATCAAGGAGGGGCATCGTAGTATCAAACAAAAGCTCAGACATCAGGGGCAAGAGAGGAGTGAGGCAGCGGCCTCAGAAATCAAGAAGCTACTCGAGGCAGGCTTCATTCGAGAGTGTCAATACTCGGATTGGTTGGCCAATGTAGTGCTGGTCAAGAAACCCAATGGGACATGGCGCATGTGCGTGGATTTCACTGACCTCAACAAAGCATGTCCGAAGGATGATTACCCTCTGCCGAAGATCGACGCGTTGGTCGATTCTACTGCCGGGCATGCCTTATTCAGCTTCATGGATGCCAATGCAGGGTATCATCAGATCCCGATGGCCGAAGAAGATCAACCCCACACTGCCTTCATCACTCGGCATGGGGTCTATTGCTACAAAGTGATGCCATTCGGTCTCAAGAATGCAGGTGCTACCTACCAACGCCTGATCGACAAAATTTTCGAAGGACAAATCGGGAGGAACGTGGAAATCTACGTCGATGACATGATAGTCAAAAGCCGCAAGATAGAGGATCATGTGTCGGACCTCAGGGAAGCATTCTCCTCCCTCAGGAAATACAACATGAAACTTAATCCCAAGAAGTGCGTGTTCGGCGTTCGGGGAGGAAAGTGTCTCGGATTCCTGGTCGATGAGAGGGGCATCGAGGCCAACCCTGACAAAATTCAGGCAATCATCAACATGGAGTCCCCAAGGTCGGTCAAAGAGGTCCAGAGGCTCACCGGTTGCATGGCGGCTTTGGGTCGGTTCTTGTCTAGGTCAGCAGACAAAAGCCTAGCCTTCTTCAAAACATTGAAAAGGCCTTCATTCAGCTGGGATGAAGAAGCAGAGGCAGCCTTCCAGCAACTCAAGCAGCACCTGTCCAGTCTGCCGAAGTTGGTCTCCCCCTTGCCGAGGGAACCACTCTTCCTATACCTGGCAATCTCGGACTATGCGTTGAGCGCAGTCCTCGTCGCTGAAAGGGACAAGACTCAGCACCCGGTATACTTCGTAAGTCATGCCTATCGGGGGGCTGAGTCTCGGTACTCTGAGATCGAGAAGATGGTGTATGCCCTCGTAATAGCCAGTCGGAAGCTCAAGCCTTACTTCCATGCCCATCCCATCAAAGTCCTAACCGGACAGCCCATCCGAAAGGTGATCGAAGGAAGGAATCACTCGACACGGATGACAGAATGGTCGGATCAGCTAGCTGATTATGGGCTGGAATACGAGCCTAGACGAGCTATCAAGGCTCAGGCATTGGCTGACTTCATCGTCGAATGCACAAACAGGCCAGCCTCGGTGGTCGAGGCCGAAGGCTGGGAGGTGTATGTGGATGGCTCGGCCACCAAGGACGGAAATGGGGCAGGCATCCTCATCAAAGCCGACAATGGAGACAAATTCGAGTACGCAGTCAAATTCGGATTCTCAGCATCAAACAACGAGACCGAGTATGAAGCTGTCATCCTCGGGATACAGATGTGTTTAGCTGCTGGGGCTAATTCTTTGAAAATTAAGTCGGACTCACAACTGATTGTAGGTCAGATAAACGGGGAGTTCGAGGCCAAAGAAGACGGGATGAAGATGTACTTGAACAAGGTACGGGAGCTTTCCCAAAAACTCAAACATTTCTCGATAAGTCACATCCCTCGGTCTGAAAACAATCAGGCAGATGCACTGTCTCGCTTAGCCAGCTCAGCCGAGTCTCTCGAGCCGCGGACAATCACATGGCAGGTACTTAAGGAGCCTAGCATCAATGAGCAGTCCACCATGCCCCTTGATCGGGGGGCAACATGGATGGACCAGATAGTCCGATACCTTCGGGATGAGCAACTTCCTGACGACCCAAAACAAGCTGACAGGGTCAGGACTCAGTCCCGATGGTTTGAATGGTATGAAGGCAGACTCTACAAGAAGTCCTACACGCATCCTCTGCTTCGGTGCGTGACACCGGATGAAGGGGACTACATCCTTCGGGAAATCCATGAAGGGGCTTGCGGCAGTCATCATAGGGCGAGAACCATGGCAGGAAAGGTCCTTCGGGCAGGATATTACTGGCCCACGCTCAGGCAGGAAGCTCAAGACTTGATACAAAAATGTGAAAAATGCCAAAAGAATGACTCAATTCCTCATCGACCTGCCAATCAGCTCTCAGCCATTCTGCCCACCTTGCCATTCGACAAGTGGGGCATGGATCTGTTGGGGCCATTCCCTCAGGCCTCAGGACAACGGAAGTTCCTCATAGTTGCAGTTGATTACTTCACCAAGTGGATCGAGGCAGAACCTCTGGCGTCCATCACTGAAAAGCAGGTTCAGCAATTCATCTGGAGGAACATCATCACCCGATTTGGGATACCTCGAGTTCTTGTCACCGACAATGGGAGACAATTCGTCAGTGAAGCCACTAAGGAGTATTGTGCTCGGTTCGGCATCAACATCCGAGCAACTTCAGTAGACAGGCCTCAGACCAATGGGCAGGCAGAGGCTGCCAACAAAGTCATTCTCCGAGGAATTAAAACTAAGTTGGAAGGCTCCAAGGGAACTTGGGTCGATGAACTACCCGGTGTCCTATGGTCGGCTCGTACCACGACCAAAGAAGCTACTGGTCATACACCCTTCTCCTTGGTGTATGGCAGCGAGGTAGTCTTACCTGTAGAGGTCGGGATACCATCCCCTCGGGTCACATTTTACGATCACGACCAGAATGAAGAGTATAAGCAGATCGACCTCGACCTGTTACCCGAGACTCGGGGCAATGCTTTGCTAAAGTCCATCTCCTACAAACAGAAAATCACAAGGTACTTCAATCAGCGAGTTAAGGCTCGGGAGATACAAGTAGGAGATTGGGTTCTTCGGAGATTCGAAGCAACAGGTCGGGAAAATCACTTGGGCAAACTCAACCCCAACTGGGAAGGTCCTTATCGAGTTACAGAAGCGGTCAGGCCCGGAACGTACAGACTCGAGGACACTGAAGGCAAGGCCCTTCCTCGGCCTTGGAATGCAGATAACCTGCGCAAATACTACATTTGACGGTTAAGACTTATTGTTTTTGATTTACATTTTAAGCTGTAATACGACAAAGCACTCGCTCAGGTTTTCCTCGCCGGATCCCTGACCGAGCATTGCTCAGTCAGCCCTGCTATGACTAGCACTTGTTGTAATAAAAGCGTTAATAAAAGTCTTCCATTTTGCGCAATTTTCATGTTTCTTACAAGTGTTTACCCTCGAGAATTAACATGCTCACCTTCGGGGCAAACTGGCCTCGGGGGCACCCCATTGGGAAACAAAGGTGAACATGCCAACACTCGGGTCAGATGCAAGTAATAAAGCAAGTAAAGCAATCAGAGATAAAAACAAGTGTCAACACTCGGCAAATAAAGACTGAAAAATTTATGATCAAAAGCCAGACTCAGCTGGCAAGTTAAATATTCATAAATTAAAAGCCAGGCTCAGCTGGCAAATAGTTGAGTACAAGGGCCGGGACTCTACACCGACCCACATAACTTAGAAGTGTTTTAAAAATTACAATCAACTTTGGTCAGAACATGACCAGCAGAAAAGGCAGAAAAAGCATAAAATAAAAGCTGAAGGCTGAAGGAGGCTACTCAGGAGAGCTGGCAGTATGTTCTTGGCCATCCTCAGGCTCCTTGGCTGGAGCTGATTGTCCCGAGCCCTGGCCAGCTTCGGTCTCCCCCGGGCCTGAAGAACCGGCAGCAGCGGCAACAGCAGAGGTAGAGGCAGCAGCAGCTTCCTGGCGGAGTTGGGCCGAGGCTTTAGACCTCCTCTCCTGCAAGGCAGCAAGCTCTGCAGCCAGCAGCTCGTCATACTTTTGGCGCAGTGCAGGCCACTGCCCCGGTACAACAGCTGAAACGGCCGACTCGAGTTTGCCCATGGCATGGTCAACGCCAGTCTGGAAGGACTCCCGACCCAATTGGATCTTGTATTTACGACCTTCGGGAGTCGCAAACCAAGCGTCAACCATGGCCTTCCCACCATCGGCCAACTTCTTCTTCTCCTCCTCGAGAGATTTGTTCAGACCGTCGATGGTGGCATTCCTCCTCTCTATGGTCCTCCACCTCCTCTCGGCCAGCTCCTTGGCCGCTGTGCACTCCTTGTCGAGCTCCAGCCGGGCATCCTTCCACTTCTGCAGCTCGGACTTCTCCTCCTGAAGAGCCAGCAACTCCTTGTCCTTCTCCTGGATGACGTTTGTCTTCCGGGCCAAGGACTTCTGGTTAGCCCTATGATGCAATGACAAGGAATGCATCCGAACAGTCAGCTGCAAACATAAGTCTGTGTTAGTCATGCAATGGAAAAGTTTAAAATAAGAAAAAATCACAGGTACAAAGCATCGGGAAGACGGACGTACCTCCAGCCAAACCTTCTGTAGCTCCTCAGTCTCCCGAGCCCGAGCCTCGGCCTTCATTAGCTCCGAGACATCCTCCTGATGAACAACTTCCTTCAGGGAGGATTGAGCCCTCTTCTGCTTACCCCTATCGTCCAGTTGGGTTAGGGGGATCACAGTTTCAGCCTCCTCCCTTCGGGGCCTCTTCCTCTGGGAAGGAGTAGCCACATCATCAGATGGATCAACGTTGAGGCTCGGGTCGAAGCTCTCAAAGTTGTCCACCAAAGTAGGACCGGGAGGAGGGACAGAAGGATGCTCTTGGTCAAGGTCGGTCTCCCTGACACCCTCCATCTCCGAGGAGGGATTCTTCTTCGGGTTCTGCAAAGCATGGGGTGTTAGTGGAAATCAACTAAGTGTAATAACCCAGCAAAATGAAGGAAGTAATAGATTGTTACCTCGGGAGCACTAGGAATCGAGAGGTTGCCCAACTGCATCTCGTCGGTCAGCCCAGCAAACAGGAACTCTGCGGCATCAATGACTCCTGTCATCTCCAGATTGCCGAATCGACCAGCCTCTGCAATAACAACACAATCAGACTTTGTACAAGTGAGTGAAACAACAAAATAATTGCAAGTCTTAAACATCGGGAAACCCGAAACAGGACCCTACCAGGCGACATCTTCTGACTCAAACGGCACATAGCCAAATAGTGCTCGTTCTGCAGGATGTCACAGTCAGGTAGCCAGTCCTTGATCAGGTCGGGAAAGGCATAAGGCTCCTTATTAGCCCACTGCCTCTCCCTCAGAAAGAAGAACGCCACCACGCCCTCGGTGGCATTCATGGGTGGAACATTGTAATTTAAAATCAAGTTAGGACGATTAAGTGTCCTAACTCGAGGAAAATCCCAGGCCATAGGCCTGTACACAAAAAGAAACTCCCTTCTGAAGCCTTTCCAGCTCGATCGTGTCCTTCCCAGCACCTTGTACGGCTTCCTGCACTGGAAGATCCACCATCCTCGGCCATAAAGCTCCCCCTGACACTCGGACAATTTAAAAATGTTTCGAAAAAGGGTCAGGGTCGGGGGTTTCTGCATCCAGTTGCAGATGGAAAGGAAAGCAACGATGTTGGCAATTGAATTGGGCATCAAGTTGTGGAGGGCAAGGTTGTAATTGTCTAGAATGACAGGGATGAAAGGGTCGAGAGGGAATCGAAGACCCATCTCCAAGTGGCCCCGGTATATGCCCACTGTCCCCGGAGAAGGGGAGATGATCGACTGATCGAACTCCGGGGCAATGTACCTGTAGGGAGGGGACAAGTAATACTTCGTACTTTCCCAAAAATGCAACTCCTTCAGCACCCGCTGCTGATAATGTCTTTCGATGAAGAAGAAGCCCGGGCCTCTCTCATTGTCCGGGACCTCGGGACCCGATGTCGAAGCTCCAGCCATTCTGTCAATTTATAAGTCACCTTATTATCTACAAACTTTCTACGAAATTGGGCACAATCATTACCCTTACTTCTACACACAGTGATCTCCCAAGGTCGGGGGACTCCTTCTAATTCCTCTCCCTCAGGTTCGGGGGTCAAAGGGGGAGTTTGTATCGGGATACCATCTAATAGGTGCTGTTCATGAACTACACTAGGGATAGTGGCACCATCGGGCAAGATGGCATTATCTAAGTACGGGATCCCATCTACAAGGTCATATACATACTCCTGCACCGGGGGCTCGTCCACTACACCCGGTACAGAAGGGATATTTACAGATTCTATTTCTAAAGGCATATCTACAGATTCAATTTCAAACTCGGGCATGTCATCTATTAGTTCAAGCTCGGGCATATCATCTAAATCAGATCCTGGTAAGTCATTCGGGGTCTCTAACTCGGGAAGGTCTTCCGAGGCCATACTAATGCTAAGGTTAAGGTCGGAGAACACTAAACCTTGGGTCGGGGAATATATCATGCTATCATCAAAACCAGACTCGGATGGTAAGCTAGCCATCATACAGCATGCAAAATACCTAAGTCAAGAAGGTCAGAAGGTATTACGTACCTTAAAGTCGGGAAAAGCTAGGGGGAGAAGGACTTCCTCGGTGAATCCAAAGACCACGACAGAATGTTGTTGCCCCGAGAGAGATGACTTCAAACAAATGCCTTTAGAGAGAGAAAGCAAGACTCTAGAGAGAAGAGAGAGCAAATCTTTAGAGAGAGAAAATAAATATTTGGGGAGAGAGAAGTGAAGTGTAAGAATGGAAAGTGTGAAAATGAAAGGAAAGTTGCTACTATATACAAAAGGAAGGTGAACAGTTACCTGAAGACGTCATACGTGGTCATTAATGATAAACGACAAAAGCAAGGTGACCAGGTTCATCAACCCACCTCGGGAAAGGAAAAGTCACATTTCCCGAACATCGACACTTGTGCAAGATTTTGATGCAATGTAACTTCTATCATTCCCACTTCAACTCTCCATCTCCCAAGACATCACACCCCCGGGATCCATGGAAAGAATCCTCCTTTCCCGGGGAGTGTATCCTCGTAACCCAAACAAATTACCTACCTTTCCCGGGGCTGGTACCCTCGGGACCCAAGGGGCTACCCCTCCTTTCCCAGGGCTTATACACTCGGGATCCAAGGAGCCATCCCTCCTTTCCCGGGGCTTGTACCCTCGGGATCCAAGGAACTATCTCTCCTTTCCCGGGGCTTGTACCCTCGGGATCCAAGGAGCTATCTCTCCTTTCCCGGGGCTTGTACCCTCGGGATCCAAGGAGCTATCCCTCCTTTCCCGGGGCTTGTACCCTCGGGAACCAAGGAGCTATCCCTCCTTTCCCGGGGCTTGTACCCTCGGGATCCAAGGAGCTATCCCTCCTTTCTCGAGGCACATGCCTTCGGAGTCTACGGAGCAATCCCTCCTTTCCCGAGGATGGCACCCTCGGGATCCTAGGAGATATCCCCTTTTCCCGGGGCTTGCACCCTCGGGATCCTAGGGGAACCCCTCCTTTCCCGGGGCTTGCACCCTCGGGATCCAAGGAGCCATTCCCCCTTTCCCAGGGCTTGCACCCTCGGGATCCTAGGGGAACCCCTCCTTTCCCGGGGCTTGCACCCTCGGGATCCAAGGAGCCATTCCCCCTTTCCCAGGGCTTGCACCCTCGGGATCCTAGGGGAACCCCTCCTTTCCCGGGGCTTACACCCACGGGGTCCAAGGAGCTATTCTCCCTTCTCCCGGGGCTGGCACCCTCGGGATCCTAGGGGACGTCCATCCTTTCCCGGGGCTTGTACCCTCGGGATCCAAGGTACAGACAACTCGTTTTCAACACTTCGAAATCAAAGCTCATTAGCCCCTGGTGTTCAGGAATATTGGGGCTTATTAGCCCCCGGGAATGTCCAGTTACCCGGGCCTATTAGCCCCTCGGGGCTCGGCAATCTTGGGGCTTATTAGCCCCTCGAGAAAATGAAATCCTCAAGGCTCATTAGCCCCTCGGGGCTCGGGAAGCTTACTGCTTATTAGCCTCTAACCGAGGAACTACACTTAACCCACATATACAAATGCCTAGGTGACCTACTCCGATTAGGAGACACCGTCTCGGCACGGTCGTTGGTCTGTGACCATCGAACAAGCAGCCTGACCGGCTCCTTGACTAAATCCCTGACCGGGTACCTCCAGTCTTGTAGGCTCGAGAGACACACAACCAGACCAGGAGGGTTGAGCCTGATTCCGCTTGACACCTAACCTCCCTCGGTCCTCGGTATAAGTATCAAGCGTGGGGCTAATTGTCCCTGCCCAATGGCCAGGCGCCACGTGGCTGCTGGTGGGTCCCATCATAGCCCAAAGAAAGGGGACATGTGGGCCCCACAGAATAAAGGTACCCACAATAAGGTACAAGGCAAAGTCTGACATGTGTCATACTTCTGTCCCACATTGCTTAAATCAAAAGCTTGTCCCACATTGGGAAAAGCATCAACAGTCAACCTCACCAAACCCTATAAAAAGGGAGTTGGTGAGTCCACTCCAGGTATCTAATTCTGAACCCACCGAGTATAGTCTAGCATTTTACTTCTAGCTTGCTCGACCTTCAGTTAGGTCTCTTTGCTGACTTAAGCATCGGAGGGGCTTTTCCCGGAAATCCCCCGGGTTAGTCACCTTTGCTTGTTTTGCAGGTTAGCCGGAAGAGACCAAGTGTCCATTCTCAGGACGTTGACGGA
>SNQN01005506.1:6763-43982 GCA_008642245.1 Bassia scoparia | reverse complement strand
AAGGAAGGAGGAAAGTAATAAATGCAATTGAATGTAGAGAGATAAAGTTCTATACTTGCTTAAGTATGAATTCAATGCTCTCAAATGTATGAAAAATTGTGTGAATTATGAGGCCTCTCAAGGGGTATTTATAGGCTTTTGCCTTGTACCTTGAGGGCTTGGATGTGTGACACTTGTCACCATCCTAAGCGTAGATTCGTCTGTACTGCTTGCTTAAGCAGTTTGATTTACGTAATACGTTCGATTTTCAATTGTAAGTATACAAATCAAGGATCACTTAACTCTTGACACGTGGCATGGAATCTCATGCCACATCGGATTCTTGTAACCCCTCTAAGGTTGACACATGGCTTTGCGTGCCACATCATTTACTCATAAGATAATAATTTATTTATTTTTGAAAAAAAGAAAAGAAAAGAAGTGGAAAGCATAAAAAAAAGAAGAAAGAAAAGATGACATGTGAATTAATTATTTTTTAAAAAAGGAAAATAATTGGAAAAAAAAGGAAAAAAGAGGAAAAGGAAAAGATGACATGTGTCATCATTTCTCTTCAAAACCAAGTTATCTATTATATTAAAAGAATGTGCACATTTGTAACCACCCCTACACCTCACCATATGACTTCCCTCCATTTTTCCTTCATTCTCATCAATTCCCTCCAAAAAAACTCCCCCTCCCCATATTTATCCAAAAAAACTGTATATAAAGCAATAAGTCAGAAACTAATTGTACGTTAAATAAACGCCTTATTCTATACCAACATAAAAAATAAATAAAATACATATCTTTATTTTAACAAATTATTAAAATTAAAATTGACATTACAGTAACAATTTTTTGAAAATTATTCAACCTAAATTAAATAAGTAAAAAATTTGAAAAAAAATATCAGACTTTATACAAAAGTGCAACCGGCTGCGCGAAGCAGTGATGCGTGCGGTGGCTGGCTACTACTGCGTGCGATGGAGGCGTCGCAAAGGGCGTTGAACAATTGTTGATGGCTGATTGATATGCTGCAAACTGCTGCTGAACTGAGGCGGTAACCGTGTGAGAAGGAGTGGAGGTGTCGTGAGTAAAGGAGGCTAAAAAATTTATATTCTAATTGTTCTCCTTTTCCTGATTGTTTAAGCGGTCATAACATCAACCTCATTATTTATTCTGATTGTTTTCATTTGGGTGYATAAAGGTTGAAGTAATTTTGATGATTATGGTATTGGGCATTTTGGAATTTGCGAGTATTGAATTGATTGGAAAGAATTGTGTTTGAAATACTGTAAAAAAAGGAGGAGATTTATTTTTTTATTTTTATGAAAGGAAAATAGGAGTTGAGCGTTGGTAGTGGGTAGAGAATTAAAGATCGATAATTGGGGAGTGGTAAGTGGGGAGTATTTATTAAAAATATATAACAAAAAAAGGTGGAGTAGAGTTTGTTATTAATGACGTGAAACTCCAAAAATACAGAGTCATATAGAATTTGTTATGAAATTCCTAAAATTATACGGAGTAACAAATATTTTGAAATTCAAAAATTAAAAACACGTGTCACCAATTTTACTCAATTCACTCTGTTATACGGGATAAAAATAACTACATAATACAAATATTTCAGCTTCATTGAATTACTACGTAAGTTCTCTTCATCACTTATATAACCTCTCAATGCTATACAGTGTATATTCAACCTAAAACAAACGCATATCGTTTGAACTTGAGTTTGTTAAATGCGTAACAACGATGAGTTTGCTATCGTTTATTAACTGTATTGGAATTATGTTATTTGGATGCAACTTAGCATTTTTTTTACCGTGAAAATACGTAGTAACTTTGTTTACATTTGTATCTTTGACACTTAATTGTATTTTAACTTTGTTAAATTTTTAGACATTAGACCTCTTTATAATTGACCCATCATCTTATTTGTCACCGTGGTATTGCACGGGAAAATTCTAGTTAAGTATTAGAATTTTTTGTGGGGACATACCGAGATAAATGACATTTTGCGAAATAATACTGCCATAAATACTTATTGTGGGGAAATACCAAACAAAACTTACGTTTTGTCTTGAAGTACCATTTTATGTTTTTCCGGCCAAATAGTCAATTTTCTGGCGTTGACTTGTCAGAATGTTGTGTGTTGTTGTGTGTGTCTCTCACTCTCCTTTATTATCTCACCAGCCATTCCTTCAATTCACTATTACTCTCATTTATTCAAACTTACTCACTCCACTCTTTCTTCGTTCTCACTCCTCTACAAACTAGTCATCTTCTCCTCTCTCTTCCATTTCAATCTCCTTTCTCGTTGTAATTTTGCTCCTTTTTCTCACAAATAGCCACGGTGAAAGGTAATTCTCTCTCCTTTATTTTTTTATTCTAATTTTTTTTGCCTAAATGCTAATGTTTTCGTTTGGTAATTGCTGCAATTGTTGTCGTATTTGGTTAAATTAATCATTAAATTAACAACATTGCTTGTTTTACTGTGTTTTGCTGCTTAAATTAATCATGAAATGGATGCTAATTGCTTATGATTGTTAATTAATCATTAAATTAACCTTTGACAGTGGAATTTGGATGACTGAACTTGCAAGTTTTGAATTTTCTTCCTGGATTCAAGTTTGACTGACTAGTGAGTACAACATAAGGAACACCACACTTGCACTTTTGTGAGGAATTGATACCACTAGAAGCAGACATCTCCCAATATCGTAGGTCCTGATTCAGGAAAAAAGAAAATTGAAAATAAACCAATTAAAAACTTCAATTTAAAGAATTCAATTAAAAATTGAAAAATTGAAACACAAAAACACTCACCTTTGAGGGAATAACAGGGGGAGAGAAGAGAGAGAAGCGAGATAAGTGAGATGCGGAGTGATAATTTTGGGAAATTAGAGAAGTTAAATGGAATTTAAAGGAGTATTTTTTTTACCGTTGGAGATGAAGAAATAGGAAGCCAGAAGAAAGAGAAGAAAGAAATAGGATGCACGTGGGGGAGAGTTTTGGAAGCGGTAGGTGAGACACACGCACATGGTCAACGCCTGAAAATGAACTTTTTGGTCGGAAAATGATAACTTGATACCTCAAGATAAAACTTAAAATTTGTTTAGTATTTCCCCACAATAAGTATTTATGATGGTATTATTATTTCACAAAATGTCACTTTTCSTTGGTATTTCCCCACAAAAAATTCTAAGTATTATATAGAAGTGTGCAAGTGTCCGAGGATTTGGCATTTCTGTCCACCTTCAAAACCTCCCATTCCCAAATCGAGGAAAAAAAAAACCGAAAACAACAATGAAATTCACAAAGTCACCAACAATCACCCTGAAAGTGTCGAACACCGAACTCTCTCTCCAAGAAGATAACCAGTCAATGCACGTGGGCACCTCCGTTTGGCAAGCATCCCTCGTCCTCGTCAAGTTCTTCGACCGCTGGTCCCACACCCCACCCTCCTCCCCCAACCCCTACTCCCACCTCCTCAACTTCCGTAATAAGCGGGCCGTCGAACTCGGGTCGGGCTGCGGTGTCGCGGGTATGGGCCTCTACCTCCTGGGCCTAACCGACATCGTACTCACTGACATCGCCCCCGTCATGCCCGCCCTCAAGCATAACCTCAAGAGGAACAAGCCCGTCCTCAACAAGGCCCTCAAGACGGCCCACCTCTACTGGGCCAACCCGGCCCAGATGGCTTCCCTGGGTCCACCCTTTGACGTCGTCGTCGCTGCTGACGTGGTCTACATCGAGGAGAGTGTGGGGCCCCTCGTTGAGACCATGCTGGCACTGCTGAAGGAGGATGGGGTTGTGCTGTTGGGGTACCAGGTCAGGTCTCCTGAGGCTGATAAGTTGTTTTGGGAGGTTTGCCAGGGTGTTTTCGTMGTCGAGAAGATTAAGCACGAGGATTTACACCCTGAGTATTGCTTCGAGGAGACTGATGTTTATGTTTTCAGGAAAAAGAAGAAGACTGATTTGATTGTGTAAGGGTTTTTCTCGCTCACTTTACCACATGTTCATTGTTTAGTGTATCAAAATCTTTTTGTTTGTTAATTGTTACCATCATGGTTTCATCAGGTACTAGTAAAAATTATCAAGATTTGATATTTGAAACTTTAAAGCATAGAGATGTAATGTGCTTGTGTATCCATTATCCAAGTATTGAACTTTTGTGTTTGGCTTTGATATTGTTGTTGGTTGTATTTCTGTATGGCAAAATTTTAAACTGTTAGGCTATGAACTATTTGGGAGGGGAATTGGGATTGTATTTGGGTGCTTGTTTTTTTATGTTTAAAGAGCGACAAGGACGCGGATGAGAATAAATCCTAGGATCTTCTTAAATAGGGAGAGGAGCTCTAATCAAGTGAGCTATATCCCTCCTCCGTCTTTGTATGGGTGCTTGTTGAATCAAGATTATGATTAGATTGGTTAGAAGTGACCTTATGGTTTAGAGTGTTGTGAAGAGTGAAGAAAGATGWCAGCATGTAGTGTAGTATTGTGGTCAAGTTTGCAATAGTAAAATCAATATGTTTTTAAACTTAARTATTGATGACATTGAGTTGTTTCTTATGAGTATCTAAGTAAGCCTGAAGGGACTGCTCACTTGTTGGTGCGTTCCTGTATTGAGTAAAGAGAATTTAGAGAGGAGACAAAGTAGCTATAGTTATGACTTATGATAGACCTGATGAGGCGTTCTTTCAATTTCAGAGTATGAAGGAGCTTTAGAGATAGASTATCCTGAATCAAGTCATTCAACGATGTCCTGCTCTTTGGATAGCTATATTATTCACTTTCTGATTGTTTTTCTCTTCATTTATTTGAGAAGAGAGAGTGAGGTTCTTTCGGCCACAAAAATTTAGATTTTAGTAGTAAAAACTTCCGTGTTAGACTTTTAGGTCCTTGAAAAAGCTAGTTTGTGATTTCTTGGTTTGTCCCTATATTGCTTTACTGATAATTTGTTTTCTTGTTGCTAATTCTCTGTGATCAATTGCCCCCTACTGGGAACTGGGGGTTTTGTGACTGATACTTTTATGTAGAGTGGAGCTAGCATGTTACATCTGCATTTCCCATATCATTTTTTTAGTAGTGTTATCAATTGCTCGCTGAGATAATAAGCATTAGCAAATTTTTCTACCGTTAATACACTTTTTCCTTTTTAATGCATCTACTGATCTACATATGAATGTTACAGAAACGAAACAACAGAAGCAACAGATGTGAAAGATAGTAGTTCTTGAAGGGGAGAGGGGAGTCTCATGAAAATGTTACAGGAGAGTATCAGAACATTGGAAGAAGAAAGGATTTGGTGATGTGTTGAAGTCCACCCAGGTATTGAAATATACTTGGACAGTGGTTCATTATCAGTTTTGTCAAACAATCTACCTTAAGCATATTATTATCTTAAATATGGACATCACTGTGTGGACAWGAAATCTAAGCATGCTGCCTGGCTTTCCCATGAAACCTTGCACTAGGGAAGTGAGCATTTAAGTGTTGTATAGGTGATAGGTTATGTTTCATAGGACATAAGCACATGTATGTGGGCGGAGCATATCTTCAATGAACTGTAAAGTAGACATACACTATGCTATCGAACAAAATGTGTCCTGTTCAGGCAACGGTTTTAGTGTTTTACACTGTTTTGTTACATCCCTTTAAGTGAAAAGCAATATAAGAGATTCATACTTTAATTAGAACTTTTAGAAGCTCTTAAAGACCAAAGAGCTGATTTTTTCGGAATGATCTGGACTCTCAATTTTTCTGTTCTTGTACATGGTTTTCTTGTAGTTATGGCTATTATTTCCATGTTTTTTTTTTGTTTTTGTTTTGGTAGGTAAAAGTTACAATTACTTTAACTAATTATAAGCCTTTTTATTTACTTTGCTCTAGACAAACAGAATTGATTGTGTTTTGGAAAAAACTTTATAGGCTTTTATGTTACTTGCATCTCTTTGATGTTAATTTGACGGAGTTATCTATTCAGTTTTTTTTAGGTGAGAATGTAACTTAAGGTATGAAGACTCTCGTAATATTTTGCTTGGAAATTGTAAGTTGACTTCATTCGGGCACAAATTTAGTATGGGCTGTCCATGTGTCACACTCCGCCATTTGGTAGAAAAAAGGTGAAGTTTTCAGTTAAATATGAATTATCCAAGTGTTGTGTTGAAGTTAAATGATCTGTTGAAGCAGGTTAGGCTCAAGGGACTTTTGCTGGGCATTTTTTGCTGTGACATAAGTCAAAAAATTCAATGAGATTGGTAGATTGTCTTAGGACATCAGCTAAGAGTGTCCAAACCAAAAAGTTAAATATTTGCTTGTAGACGTTGGAGAATGGAGAATGGAGAAACAGGGGCATAGAAGTTTTTGGTTGTTCTTTAGTTTACTTGCATAGATTTGTTAGATTGTTTTAGCCTACTAGCTTGTAAAAGTGCAGCTGTGCAGATATAATGTATAAAACTCTAATAATAAGATGATCATGTGCTTTAAGGTTTTTAACTTTAGTCATAGGAGTAGTTCTCTTTTTTGTGTTGAGTAGAAGGCCTTGTTCTCTAAGGGAGTATCGAAGCATGATGGTAAAGGCAACTTTTGTTTGTGCTGCTGCTGGAATAGCATKGTATTCATTGGGAATGGKTAAGAAGGCAAGGTTGTTCGTTCTGTTTGCGAAACTGTTTTGGGCTTACCCTGTTTGCCGGACTGATCTGAAACTCATCTAAAATTAATAGACTTAGTTTGCTTTAGGACTATCATCACTGGAGGTATTGCTGTACAGTGATGATGTCTCAGGTCATCTAGTGGTAGGTGTCGTGAGTCTTAAAATGTGGAAAATCTAACAGAAAATAACTTTGACTAGTGACTTTATGAGAACTACCTCGAATGTTATTCTGAGAACTGAGAAACAACTTTTGAGGAACTTGTCACAATAATACAAAATGCCGAACTCTGATGTGTTCAACAAATTCTGGACTTGGTAAATTTTATAACCCTTTTCTTCCTCATCTCTGCCATCTCTTGACTCTAACCCTTCAATATGCTGCATCTTCTTCCTGTGCAATTCTGCTATTCTTTTTCGTTGCCTCAAAAGAACTTGATAACTTAAGTATTATCATATTGAAGCCTTGAAGGATTCATCAACAAGTCAAGCTCCTTTGACTCAGCTAGGTTCAGCAGACTTTATTTCAAGGTGTTGTCAACTTGTGTGTCTAAGTGTCTATCCCATAGAAGAAAAGTAAGCAAACTCAGCTCTGGCAGCAGCTTTGTTTTTATGATGCTTTAGTCTAATATTCAACTTATAATCAGTTTAGGGACTGACTGTCCTAGTTTTGGGATTGTCACGCAATCTGAAACTCGATCCTTTTTTTTTTTTATTTTTTGATTTATCCTTTTTCAAAAAGAACAAGGTTATTTTTTGTCTTAGTTTCTGTGTGGTACTTTTGGTTCAATCCAGAAGCAAGCAAGGAGTGTTTTCATATGTAGAGTGCATATAAGATTCCGAAAGTSTTTTTGYTTGATTGGTTGATTGAAGTTTTTCTTGGTGTTTGAGTTGATGAGAGTTGTGTAAATTGACCAAGGACCTTATCAAGGGCCTAATAAAAAAAATTGTTACTTTTGAAGTAAAAATGTGACATGAGCTACGTTTGGATAATCCAAAAGTTCTCTGAGGTGGTATACATGCTAAGATTCTTCATGTTACCCAGGTTTGTTTCAACTCTTTTAAGTTGTCACAGAATATCACCTTTCACTCTAGTTAGTACAGTAGTTCCCACTGTATGTCATCACTCATCAATGTTACTCGGATTCGTGTACCCATATCCTACATGGAAACATATCCAAGTGTCCGACTCGGCTATTTTTTTTTATTTTTTTTTTCCTTCAAGATTTTAGCCCAAAATGATGCAAAATGAAAAGTCCGAGTAACATAGGCCTTCAGGGGCATGGCTAAGGCTGCACGATGAGCACAATTGCACAGGTCCCCAAAACATTAACCATTAGGGCCTGAAATGTCAGAGAAGTTAATAATGTGGTATGGTTTAGTAGCTAGTATAGAAGGCCTCTAAAGACTTTCATTTTAGAATCTAGCATATTTGAACATAATTGCCCTAAAATCAATTATTGCGAACTTATTTTTAGTTTAATATGCAGAACCAATTTAGATACAAAGGCCCTGTTCTCGTCAACTGAATTTTGCAAAACTAAACTTATTTCTACTGAACTGATCTTATTTTTACTGAAGTGAACTTATTGGTACTGAACTGAACTTATTTTTAGTGAACTTAACTTATTTTTATTATMTTGAACTGTACTTATTTTTTCCGAAGTTAACTTATTTAAATAAGTTGACGAGAACAGGGCCGAAGTATTTGTTTTTTAGAATCATAGTCTCAAAATAATATTTCGAATTACATTTGAGGTCAAAGCTCACTTTGACCAAGCTCTTTGAAATACTTCCTCCGTGATATAATTTGATTGCAACAAAGTATTTTTCATGTAATTTGAGGGAAAAAAGTAACCCCCTTAAATCTCTTCCTCAAAATTGTGGAAAAAAATTGTTGCAATCATTATGTTAGTGGGAAAGTATATTGCTTTGCTCAAATGTATGATTCTTTGGTTTTTAATGTGGTTTCTCATGTAAAGTAGGTGCAAAACAGGGCTTAACTTAAGCATTTTCATGCAAAAATACTTATATTTTTGCCTTTGCTTCTGCTTATTAGCATAATTAAATGGATGTTAGCAAAATGCTAAACGTAATCCCTTATATAATGGTTATAAATTTTATAGCATTATAACATTGAACGAGATAAGATTTCCTTTTCTCCCCTATTGGCTCAACTTGTTTAAATGGAAAGATTTTCCAAGGGAATTTTTTTTTTTTTTTTAAAACTTTTTTATGTTTAAGAATTTTCATGGGGAAACACAATTATAAAATAGTTTTTCTACAGTTTGTTCTCTGCAAGAAAAGTGATGGAAAAATAGATGATGCCATAATGGAAAAGGAAGGGAGAGGATGGATGGAAGGAGACGAAAAGAGAGTTAAGAATAAGGTAAAAAAAAAAAAAATAGTGCTCACATCAATTTCTTACTAATGGAAATTGGTTTCCATCCTTGGAAGAGTATTTTCCACTCTTCAACGAAGAATAATAGGAAAATCATATTCCAAAAAAATGTTTCCCTTCCTTTTCTATATTATGAACCATAGAGGCTCGGATTCTTATCTATAGCCTTAGGGTTATGGTTAGCGAAAAACTTTCATGTTTAAATTGTAATTGCTATCAGTTATGTTCGAATTTTGGCTTTGAACATCATAACAAATTGTGGATTTTTGTTTTGGGATATAGGGACGAATGCAGAGAGGGAATGATGAACTTTAGGGGGTGGGCCTCCTGGGTTGTGATAGCTGATTATTAGATTTGATACTTACTGTTGTACAATCTCATGTTGTGAAAAGATATGCAACAACGACGTAAACTATGCATGTTAGATATGAATGCTATAGACCTATAGTGTTATCAGGTACTCAACCTGATTTATTTATTTATTTATTTACTGATGGCACAGCTGTTGTATTTTCAAAACTAGAGCATCAGTTCAATTTGTGACTCAGATTTGAATGGAGGAAATTTTTAAATGGTGTCTTATTACATAAATAATGTATCATGTAGTTAGTTTTTCACCTTTATTACATCTCATTTTATGCTGTGATGAAACAAATATGTCGGTCTTGGACCTTATTACAGCACCTATGTACACTTACATATGAACAAATGTTCTACTGATGCACAGAATTTGGGAAAATTGGCGGGCCAATATTGTTAGTCCTTGCACCTATATGGTTATATTATGTTGATTTCAGGTTCAGAAAGTATGCATWCTGTTTGAGATGCTATCATGGACAGCAAAATGGGAACATTGTTGTTGATGCACTTCCTTTAGTATTACTATTGCTATTGCTTCTCTGTTCAAACGAAATGATGGCGGAATGACTGAAATATTCACCCATTTCATTTCTTGGACTTGGGTTTGGCACTCGTCCGTTTATCTTCATAATGGATCCACATTGCCTAGGCTGTGTTTGGTAGAATACCTTAGAGACTACTAACTCCCCATCCTTTTCCTCTTCGTCGACACCCAAATGATATTGATGCATCACCCAACTGGTCTTTTGTGGTTTCTTTTGCTTGCCATAGTTTGTATAGAGTACCAATATCTTTTTGTAGCCTCTCACTCTACCGTTGATGAGAACAGGTCTGGTCTTGCCTGTTTTATGCCATCTTGTCTCGCTGCCATCCTCGTCAGTGTGGACCTTCCTTCTCTTTCTTGTACCAGTTGTATATGCTTTGGATGGCCGGTGGAAGAAATGGCGGATTTGTCCATCATTTCGTACTCCTGCAAAATGTCACACATCTCATACTATGAGTGCTTGTGTCTTTTGTGCGACGGTTGTATCTCCTTGCATTATATTCATCTCTTAAAACTAGAGTATGTCCCTGTGAGGCCAGTGAACGGGTTTTTTTACGTAGTTAATGTAAAAATTTATAGTTCGTACGGAGGAGTATGGATCCTCTCCATTTTTTTTTTTAGGAAATGGTTGAGAAAAATCTAACTTAAATACGAAGTATAAAAATTGTAAAATTTTCCTATTTTCTCCCTTAATTTATTCTCAACCACTAGATAAGGAAATGAACTCTTCATTTTCGTTAACATGTAAAATTTTCCGTTAAGAAATGGAGAGGATCTATACTCCGTACGGAGTAGTATGATTCGAAATCGCAATATAAGAATGTGTGAGTGCAGGCAAAATCAAAGTCATTAGAAGATATAATTTTATTATCTATCTATAATTAATAGACAAAGTCTTAGGTGCATCAGTGTACACCAGATTAGAGTAACCTTTTTAGTCAATATAGTAACTCTTTTGATAAATATTTTCTAGTTTTCATTTTGGATGTTTTCAAATAGTTATTCCAAACCAATTTAATTTTATTTTTTTATTTTTTACTTATTTTATTTTCTCTAACATTAATAAATTATTTCTTTCTAAATAAACTTTTCATTACTTTACCAAATCTTATTCATCTAAAATATTTTTTCAAAAAATTTATTCTTAACATTTATTCTTTTACTTAATTACTCAACTTTAACCCAACTTCCTTAATATTATATTCAATTTAATCAACTCTTATTATAGCGTGTAAAATAGTTTGGAGCATCTCAAAAACAAGAAGAGTTATTTTATCACTATATTTAATGTAAATTGAATAATGGGTCACATTATTGATGTAAAAGGTCACTATATGCGTGCACAATAAAATTATTGTCCAATTGATGCATACTAGAACTTTTGTAATTAATAATTAAAATAAGCCAATGTTAATTTATCAGGCTATTTTTCAATTTCTCATAAAAAATTCCCTTCAAATAATAATGAACCTTTTATTCTATTTATTCCTAAGTTTCACAACTTAAATAAATGCTTCCTCAGAAATTAATTAAGAATATAATTAAATACAAAAAACATTATTTATAAAAACAAATTAAATAAATCGTGTAAATAGAGACTAATCTGTTGCACTACTATTGAAAGATATTTTATTTTTCATATTTGAAAAGTTATATAATTTTGTTACCAAGTAATTCCTTTTTTTCCATATTTTTTCTACCACTAAATATTCTAGTTGAAGTTTAATTTGTTTGCGTCAATAAACTAAAAGGTTTATCTGTGTAAGTTATGAAGGTCTGAAGCGTTATTTTGTAGAGTTCGTAGGTTCTAACATAGAAACTCACTTCGTAGGTTTTCAATATAGAAAACATTTTCTTTTATTTTAAGTTTAGAAAACGTTTCTGGAGAGTTTTTGAGGAGTTTTTGAATTTTCGAATTTCAGGAATGTTGAAACTCTAAGTCTTAAAGGTTTCCATGTTTYAGAGGTAACAAGTAACAACCGTTCGAAAGACAAGTGTATTAAGAAATGCTATATTTGTTGTATTTTTATGAACAAATGGATCATTTATTAAAATGACTCATTGAAAAAAAGTAGGAAAAATTGACATTAATAAGTCAACCTTTAGCCCTTCCGCAAAAAATAGGTTAATCTTTTGATTATCCAATTATAAGTTAACCTTTAGGTGGTTAAAGCTGAAAACAAGTCGGATGAGTTTTTAACTTGTAATCTTAGGTAAACAATAGGTTAATCAACATTTTAATAATTATAGTTATGATAAATGGTAATTTCATTAATATTAATTATGATTAATATTAATTTGTTTAATAATTTTTTTAGAAAAAACATGCTACCACCATCTACCACCTGATGCCCCCCAGCCACCTCACAAAATCCCACCCAACCCAATCGAACTCCGAAATCCACCCAGTCATCGCACCTAGCCACCGAACAAAACACCCCCAATCGAACCCCCAAACCACCCATCCACCTCAATCGAACCCCAACCACCACCAAGCCACCCACCTCGTCCCAATCGAACAACAAAAAAACAAAGCCACCATTAATCAAATCCCCGCCGACCAAACCAACGACCAAAACACGCAACCCTCAATCCAACCAAAAAAGAAAAGGAAGAATGAGAGAAACGGAGGGTTGGGGGGGGGGGCTACGACAATGTTAGTGGTAGGTGTGGCGGTGACGATGGTTAGAGAAGAGGAGGAGTGAGATTAGAGAAGTGGATGAGAGAGATTATAGAAGAGGAGGGGAGAGTGAAATCTGAAGAGAGAGTGGAAATTAAAAAAAAAAACAATTTTTTACCTGTTTAACAGGTAACAAGTCATTCGACTTGTTTTAAGCTTTGACCCCCTAAAGATTAACTTATATTTGGATAATCAAAAGGTTAACTTATTTTTGGCGGATAGGCTAAAGGTTGACTTATTAATATCAAAT
Source organism: Bassia scoparia (assembly GCA_008642245.1). Classification (NCBI taxonomy): domain Eukaryota; kingdom Viridiplantae; phylum Streptophyta; class Magnoliopsida; order Caryophyllales; family Amaranthaceae; genus Bassia; species Bassia scoparia. The sequence goes on along the minus strand of SNQN01005506.1, from coordinate 31,113 downwards.
TTTCCAAAAAAAAAGTATAAAGAAATTCAAGTGCAAAGTTAAGCTTGTCGTTATTGAAAACCTCTCATTGCTAAAATTAGTAAAATGAGAATATCTATTTTAGACTTTTCAATATTCATCTTGATCATGTTGTATACATTGATAAGGTAATCACTCATTTCATGTTTTTTTATGTGCACTAGTTATCTAATATCAATCAATTAGTCAAAGTTTTAATCCCGTAAGTGGAGTTGGTTAGCATGAACCAAAAACAATTGAGAGCCTAATAAATGTTTCAAATTTAATGTAGCATTTCTATTGTAAACTTGTAAGCATGTATGCTTCATCAAAAACCCATAATTGCCCTCACAATCCATGTCACTTGCAAGTTTATCTATTTTCTCCATTTTCAAAAGATTGTATTAACTAGTGTTTTTTTGTAAGGTATAAAAAAAAWTAGTTTATTGCATATTTTGAAGACAAGCGAAGTATTTTAATACTTTGACTTGCAACTTCAAATTAAATATTCTCCTACTTGAATATGGAACTAACATTCATCAATATTTTCTGTAAAAACCGTAAATCTTGAAAATAAAGTAGCGAGTCAATGAAGAGACATGAAATATTTTGATTGGGAGTAAGAAGTTTCAATCTTGGCAAATATTCTTCATGTATCTTTCTCAATAAATATTAGCAAATTATTTTATAGTAAATTTGCAAACAACTACCTTTTATAAATCGACTTTTACGAACAACTGACTTTTAATTTTTTTTTAAAAAAAATAACAACCTTATAAATTATTTTCTTTTTTTTGAACCACAATCACTTAACATTATTCTCCATTTTTTCGTTTGTGGACCCTGCATCTTCCAATTCATCTTTTCTCTCTCCTCCCTCACAAGTCACCTAACATGCACCACGCCGAACCCGCACGACCACCAACAAACCCAAAGCGGCACCATCCACCACCCACTAACCCATCCTATTTACTACCCACAAACCCAATTCACCACCAGTCACCACCCACAAACCCAATTCGCCACAACTCACCACCCACTAACCCAGTTTGCCACCACACACTAATCTAATTCACCACGACCCATGCACTAAAGTCATTTGCCACCACCTTCACGAACCCAAATCACAATCTTTCTCCACCACCCACAATAAAGCGCCCGCAACCCACTAGCCCAATTGAACCTATCCTAACTAGGTCACCCAATTGAACCCCCAATCCAATTAAACCAAAAATCTTAAACCCTAATTAAAGTTGTTGAACAAATTAAAGCTTACATGGTTTGGAGGTGCGATGCTGGTGCGTGCTACTAATTGAGATTCGTGCAAGGAGGGGAGGAGATTCGTGGTTCATGGGATGAAGGATGGTTTGTGGGTTGCACGAAGGAGGTTCGTGGTTCGTGGGAGTGTAGTTGTSTGGTTTGTGGGATAAAGGGAGAGAGGTTCATGGAGGGAAGTTTGTGGTGGCCTGGCTTTGATAGAGGGTTGGAGCGAGGGAGTTTTGTGGAATAAGGGAGGCTCACGGTGATGGTGGTAGCTTAAATCTGATGAAGGGTTTGTGGTGGCATAGTGGTTGTGAGGGAGGAGAGAGGAGGGAATTGAAAACCAAAATCAGGCCCCACACTTAACGTCGTTAGTTCATCTCCATTGAATGACAGTGGTTTGCAAAAATTTGCAACACATAAGACTGTTATTTTATTATTTATCTTTTTTAAAAAAAACCCTAAAAGGTAATTGTTCGCAAAAGTTGATATATAAAAGGTAGTTGTACGTAAATTTTCTTTATTTTTCAAGTATTAAGTACAATAAGCTTGACGTACACAATTAAGTTTGAGTATGCCTTCTTGAAGAATTTAGCTACAGTTTTACTATTTAAATTAGTTTCATATCAAACTAATGAAACTCAAAAAAGCCTTTAAGTGTAATAAATTTAAATTTAATTTAACGAATGTACTCCGTAATAAATTAAAGTTATATAGATTAAAGACATGAAATGAAAAATTAATTAGTTATATGTATATGTAATAATTAATTTTAGAATTATTTTTTTATGGGTTTAAAAGTGAAATAAAAACTTGATGAAGTTGGTGTTTAATTCAAAGATTGTAAGTAGGGCTAGTAGTGGTCGTGGCATAATCTATCTGTTTTCAAAATGATTTGATAAAAGCCCCCCTCACCAAACATCAACCATGCGACCATGACCACCCATCTCGATCTATTGCCGTCAACGTCTGTCCAGTAAACGGTCGAATTTTTAGACCATCAAATTTCCATTTTTATGGTGAACTTCAAACTGCAATTATTATTCAAAGGTTATTTCATGGATATTGGTGCTACAAATTAAACACACGTTGGTGATTTCACAAATTTTACCAAGCTAGGATATTATGTGCACAACCATATGTCTAATAATCATAAATCATAAATCATAAATCATAAATCATAATCATAATCATAATCATAATCATAATGGGGGATAACTATAGAACTAAGCCTTGTTCTCCTCGAAGGAATATTGTTGAACTGAACTTATTGGTACTGAATTGAATTTATTTTTACTAAAACCTTAACCAATTTATTAAGGATTGAACTTATTTTTACTGAATTGAACTTATTGCTACTTAACTTAACTTATTTTTATTGAACTGAATTTATTGCTACTGAACTTAACTTATTTTTACTGAAATTTATCTACTTCCTCCGTTTTCCAATACATGCAACAAAGGGRAATATTTGTGAGAGATAAAAAATTSATTTGTTGCAAGTATTGGAAAACGGAGGAAGTAAATAAGTTGACGAGAACAAGACCTAACTTGGATGCGTGATRGTGCCTTTAGCATGTATTTAAGATTTATTATCTTTATTCACAACTTTCCGCGGTCATTTAAATTGTGTTATTCATGAATATTGACACTACAAATGATGATGATTTTAAAGGTGATTTGACAAGGGTTTGGATCCTCTAGAGTTGAACTCTATAGAGTTCAATAAATCTAAACCCTTCACAAAAGATCAAATGCATAAATTTCAAAATTAAAAATTAAAAGTAAAATCTAAAATAGTAAAAATTCACACTCCCAATCTACACCAACCATCCCTACACTCTAAGATCTTCACACATTTGACAATATTTCGAACAAACAATTTATCTGCATGAATTTGTTAGAAAACAAAGAAACGAAAAAAAAAAAAAAAAAAATGGTTGAAAATATCTTGCGCTGCTGGTATTCATTGTAAGCCGGGATACTGTAATACCTTGTTTAAAAATGACAATGATTGTGTGATTGTCTTCAATCCACGACTTTCAGCGCTCAATTTTAATAAACAAAAAAATGTATAAGCTCATGTATTAGTCAATAATTTATTATTAAGTAAGGAAAATTGTCAAGCAATTCTACTTTTCGTTGATCTTGAAAACAATATCGACTTTTTTTTTTGGCAAAACAACTACCACTAGACAAAAACGCATAGGTAACCAACATCTTTGGCTTTAGGTAACCACATCGATGTACTCTGTGCAGTTACTAAAGTCATTAGTTAACTACAAGTACATGGTTACAATAGCGTGTATGGTAACCACTTCCTTAATTTGATGGTTACAAAATCCATTTTTGACTTTGATATGGTTTGTTACTAAAAACATTAAATAAACTAACAACATTGATGGAATAAAGTACATTTAATTTGTAACTAACATACGATTTGATGTTCAAAAAAGAGTTGCATCTTAACCAATAGATATAAATTGGACACAATGTGTATAAAATAATAATATAATATATATAAATATTTAATAAATATATAATAATAAATATATATATAATATAATATATATTAATATCAGCATCACAAATATATTATATTTAATCAGGAACTTTCGTAAACTAACTATTATAACGATTTGGAAAACTACTTAACGATTACAATGACATTAACTACTGTCATCCTTCTGCAACCACACACGAACGACCCCTGCTGCCACTCCTTGCACAGCTGCTTCACCCCCTGCAACTCCTCCCCCTTCCCTGCGCACCCGTTCACCCTGCATTAAGCCACAACACACATTCTCCAACAACCACCAACGTCCACCCCGCCCAAAACCTCAACCAAGCCTACCTAAAACGCAAGACCAGGATCCCAAAACGGTTCAATTTCAAGCATCATCCCATTTCGACACATCCGACACACCACCAATGAAGGTTCGAAATTGGCCACGCACTAATCCCCATTTTCGAAAATCATACACACATGCTTTCGTGTCGTGTGAAACCAACAAACACAAAGCTTTGCCCCAATTCGAAATCACTCAATTGGAAAACCACATCACTTCATATAGGTTTTCATTGTTCGATATTGGGGAATCTTTATTAAATTGCAAAAGAGCCGAATATTGTGAATATCAACGCGCAAATTAAGTAATGTGAGTATTTAGATGATTGTTCCAAGGTGTACAACTTCATGAAGAAACTCATGTCCAAACAAGGTGAATAGGCTGAGAAAAATTGACATTGGTTAGAATGGGTGGTGCTGTTCTGTAAGCCGTGGCGCTGCTCCTTGTTTGCAATGGTTCTGGTGGCTCTCGAAGGTGCGTGGTACAGTGGTGGTACAAGCTGAAGCTGAGGAGGTGTTTGGCTGGTGCTGAAACAGTAGTAAAACCGTTAACGGGGCAGTGGTTCGCAAAGTTTTCAAAAAAAGTGGGTAGTTGTTTTAACAAAGAAAAAGTGGATAGTTGTYTCTAAAAATGGACAAAAAKTGGGTAGTTGTTGGCAATTTTTCCTTCAGTAAAACATTTATTCTTGTAAATCCAATATAGCAATTAATTTAAGACACACAAAATGTTGTTACCTCTCTACTTACTCAACCAAAAATTATAGCATGGTGCATTAATTTAAAGATACTTAGCTGCATGCATAAGCTAACCACAAACCACAAACACATTTAACTAACCTGGTAATTTTTCAGGGTGAGTGTAACATATCCCATTTTCTCCTTCAAGAGTTGGGATAAACTCATCAATAAGAGGATGTATTCCATTTGTTCCATCTTCTGGCCTTACCTTCCCTTCCAAATGCTGYATCAACTCTTGGTCTGTGGGGTCGAATCTCACACCCGCCGGTAAGCCCGGCAAATCATTTATCCTCCCCTGATCACACACACACACAAAACACATCCATGCATATATTGTTACATTGCATGATCAACATATATAGCTCAAAATAAATAATTTTTTTTTTTTTTTAAAAAAAAACCTGTTGTTGGCATTTGATCTGATGACCACATGAAGGGCAAGACTTAACTCTTCCTGCAAGATTGCTGTCGTTACTTCTTGAATTTGCTGTGGCATCGTTCTCAACTACGTCGTTACTATCGTTGCACCAAGTCATGATAACTAATATAGTTCTAATAATATAAGTAATGTACCATGTAAATTAATCATACGTTCATTGGCTTCGTGATCTTCTTCTTCCCATGTTTGATAAGCTTATTATGCAGAAGCTAATTAAACAAAAGGAAGTTTTCGGAAGAAGAATGAGAGAAAGCAAAAGAAGTAATAACCTTTAATAAAAATGAGATGTTGTAGAAGTATCTTTATTAGCTGATAATAGTGTGATGTACTGATGTGGGAAGGAAGGTATACAATTCTCAGGCCATGACCCTTTTGTAATAAGTAATAGAGAGAAGAAATGTAAATGTTTTTGATCAGAGAGTTAGGAGCTTTTTAGAAGCATATGATCGATAACTTACGACCCAAAATAATATCATAAAGTGAGATGTGAAAAGAGGAAATGTTTTGCTTGGATCTTAAGTTTGTAATAATATTAAGCATATTATTATTATTATATAAGAATTGAATAACATGATATATAGAGTAAAAGCAAATGCTAACTAATGCCTCTAAAGCATTAGATAAGATAATTAAAAATGAAAGTATATAATGAATCAAAACATTATTTACATGATTGCTGTAATTGTATTTGACATGCATTGCAAGATTAATATCATTATAGACAAAATAAATTTGTTAATTATCTAACGCCTTGGAACGCTTGTTATCAAGATCGTAAATAAAATAATTAGCATTGGTTCTTGACAAAAAAAATGTCTCTTTTAACACAATCCTAAGACAAAGTATGATTTGATTAAAACTAAACGTAAAGAAGTAAGGTGAAAATATAGTGAAAACAGCCAAAGATTTAGGTATAGTGTATAAATATTATTAGTTATATTAATGTAAGTTTGAGTGAGGAAAGGGCAAAGTCCCCTACATGACAAGAGTGAAGAGGGTTGTGTTGTGTTTCAGTTCTCATGTCATGTTATAGAGTGTACACGAAGTAAGAGACATGAACATCACAAGCAAAAAATATATATACTATATAATATATGCAACTATCTAATTTGGAGTATGAAGTTTATATTTAACTACTACCAATAACAATATTTTTAATGTTTTTCTTCATTTACACATTTCATTTTCAAGCAAGAAATCTNAAAAAAAAACCTGTTGTTGGCATTTGATCTGATGACCACATGAAGGGCAAGACTTAACTCTTCCTGCAAGATTGCTGTCGTTACTTCTTGAATTTGCTGTGGCATCGTTCTCAACTACGTCGTTACTATCGTTGCACCAAGTCATGATAACTAATATAGTTCTAATAATATAAGTAATGTACCATGTAAATTAATCATACGTTCATTGGCTTCGTGATCTTCTTCTTCCCATGTTTGATAAGCTTATTATGCAGAAGCTAATTAAACAAAAGGAAGTTTTCGGAAGAAGAATGAGAGAAAGCAAAAGAAGTAATAACCTTTAATAAAAATGAGATGTTGTAGAAGTATCTTTATTAGCTGATAATAGTGTGATGTACTGATGTGGGAAGGAAGGTATACAATTCTCAGGCCATGACCCTTTTGTAATAAGTAATAGAGAGAAGAAATGTAAATGTTTTTGATCAGAGAGTTAGGAGCTTTTTAGAAGCATATGATCGATAACTTACGACCCAAAATAATATCATAAAGTGAGATGTGAAAAGAGGAAATGTTTTGCTTGGATCTTAAGTTTGTAATAATATTAAGCATATTATTATTATTATATAAGAATTGAATAACATGATATATAGAGTAAAAGCAAATGCTAACTAATGCCTCTAAAGCATTAGATAAGATAATTAAAAATGAAAGTATATAATGAATCAAAACATTATTTACATGATTGCTGTAATTGTATTTGACATGCATTGCAAGATTAATATCATTATAGACAAAATAAATTTGTTAATTATCTAACGCCTTGGAACGCTTGTTATCAAGATCGTAAATAAAATAATTAGCATTGGTTCTTGACAAAAAAAATGTCTCTTTTAACACAATCCTAAGACAAAGTATGATTTGATTAAAACTAAACGTAAAGAAGTAAGGTGAAAATATAGTGAAAACAGCCAAAGATTTAGGTATAGTGTATAAATATTATTAGTTATATTAATGTAAGTTTGAGTGAGGAAAGGGCAAAGTCCCCTACATGACAAGAGTGAAGAGGGTTGTGTTGTGTTTCAGTTCTCATGTCATGTTATAGAGTGTACACGAAGTAAGAGACATGAACATCACAAGCAAAAAATATATATACTATATAATATATGCAACTATCTAATTTGGAGTATGAAGTTTATATTTAACTACTACCAATAACAATATTTTTAATGTTTTTCTTCATTTACACATTTCATTTTCAAGCAAGAAATCTYTCATCCTCCTCCACTTCACCAATAATACAACTACATATATATATGTCACTTCCCAAAAGAAAGGTGAAATTAATAAGAAAATGATATTTTTTATTTGACCCATTTTTTTCCTTCTTTATAAAATTTTCTTTCCTTTCTAATAAATGTTGAGGTACATATATGATATATTTTATTATACAACCTAATTAGAAAGGGAAATCAACTGAGTTTGAAGCCTACGTACTCCGTATATTGATCTCTATTCTTTGTTAAAATTGTTATAGGAGASGAGGGGAACAAATAGTTTTCACATCAATAGACATTTAATTATGTCCTCTCAATCCTCAAGCACTATAGAAAGATAATTAACTTCTAAAAATTGTCAACCAATTAATCAACAAAAAAAAGAAGGATTAATTRAATAAMAAATGAAATAAAAATAAACTAGATCATGGTATCAATTAACTGAATTAAGTGAATTATTAAATCAACTAGTCTTTAGGGCCCAATGATGCCCGATCGTTTTGTTTTATTTCAGTTTGTAATTTAACAGATTTGTCACGTACCTATCAAAGATAACCTACCAACACCAACTATATAGATAGTGGTAACAAGGTCAAATCACGAAGAAGCAATAATTTACCACCAATTGATTATAAGAGTTCGTTTACATTAACTAAAATCAACTAAACTGAACTTAACGGAGCTGAACTAAACTGAACTGAAATATTTCACTTTGGATTAATATTAATCTTGAGATTAATATATAACTATTTAACTATATAATAGTGAGATTAATATTTAACTATTATTAATATATATCTTTGGATTAATATTTAACTTTTTAACTTAGGTTAATATTTAACATTGGATTTAACTATTATTAATAATACGAAGTATAACTTTGCATTAATATCTAAATCTTAAATTAATTTTAATGTTGAACTTTGGATTAATATTTAAATTGCGATTAATATTTTACTATTACTAATGATATATTTTTGGATTAATATTTTACTATTTAAATAATATTGATTAATAATATAACTTGAAAGTTAGGATTAATGATATTAAATTGAAATGTTTGCTTAGGATTAATAATAATAATAATAATAATAATAATAATAATAATAATAATAATCGTTAATATCATCATTATCGTTAATGACAAATTAGTTAACAAAATTATTAAGCTGAACTGAACTGAACTGAACTGAGCTGAACTAAATTGAACTGAACCGAACTGAACTGAATTGAATGTAGCTGAACTGAATTGAATGAAGCTAAACTGAACTGAAATTAAGCTGAAATAAACAGACCCTAAGTTTCTAAACTAATGAGGGGCTTTTGATTGTTGGAGTAACTAAAATTAATGAAAGCGATGAATTTAATATGAATTTACTATTAATAAACTAAGCCTAAGGCTATGTTTCACTGTAATAACAATTTTATACCTATTATATTAAAACTCCAACCTAAACACAAATATGACACACGGATCCTCACAAATCACTTCATTATTAAAATTACACTTCATTTCTCTTTCTCCTAATGACACATCATCAATTCATAATCAATTCTTCTCTTAAATTGAACTATCAATTTTATAAGCTTTTTTTATATTTCCTAATCTCTTCCTTTAAATACTCCCTAAGCTAAGATAGGAAACCCCCTCAAAATTACAATAATAGCTTCCATTAAAAATCAAAAGAAAAATAAAAAAATTAGAGAAACAAGACTAAACTGGCCGGTTCATGTTCCAACCGACATGTTAAGTTGCCTAACTGACTGATTCAAGTACTAACCGACTGTTTCATACACCAACTAACACACCAAATCTTTCTTCTTCTCTTATTCTTTGCTTCAACCCAAATCCAATGCCACTCCTAAAAAGCTCTGTCGTGCTCCAAAATAGTCCAAGATCGATCCAAACCAAAGAATAAATTCTTAAACTTAAAGAAACACTAAACCAACAATCTTAAGGCCTAAAACCATACGAATCGACAAGATAGCACAATACACTATATAATATGAACACATGAAACTCCCCCAAGCTAAACTCTTGTTTGTCCTTAAGCAAGCTCATCTAGACTCTTAATTCAAGCACGTCCCACCCCACAAAAGCAACATCGCAATATATATATATATATATATATACCCATGAATGATTCCTCAATCAAAGATCTCAAGTAGCCCAATGCCTATCCAAAAACATGAATCGTCTAACAATGCACACCCAAGCCATCAAATAAAGAGAGAGATGGAAATTTAGGAAGAACTTCTCACTAATGTCACTCTTCTCTTTTCTTGTGATATAAAGATAAACTCATTCGCTCACTGCCCACACGTGCGCAAAAGATATGCACATGAATCTAAATTTTGTAACCTATGTTACTAAAATGGCACCGTCCCATCTCACCAACACTCATCTGTTTGAAAGGGAAAATAATAGCACTCAACCTACAAAAGTTGACTCACAATGTGTAGATATCTACATTTGTCCCTAGACCAAGAAGACCAATGATAAGACACCCCTCGCAACACACAAGTCAAATCGAGAGAGTTAGGACCTTGACAGGCCATAAAAAAGGCAAATTCCCTTACACCGAACACCTCTTCCAGGTATTTAGCACCTCAAAAAGTAAGTTTTAATTTTTAAATAATTTTAAATTATTTTAAAACATTTTTCTAGAATTTTTCAAGATTTTTCTAAGCATTTTTGCGTTTTTTCGGAGTTTCCAACAATTTTATTAATTTTGCAATAATTAATTAAATTATCAACACAGCTTCAAAATTCATGAAACTTTAACACAAAATACTACATTTTACATGGAATTTTTACATATTTTTTCCATAATTGTTCAATTTATGGTTTAATATTTACTAATTTCTTAAGTAAAAACGCAAAACCGAGCAAAGCGGGCCTTCCCGGGATATTTTGCCTTAAGACAAGCGTCCCGAGGAAGCCAAATATCCCGAGTATTGCAATCAAAATAGCTGCAATCGTATAAAATCACACACTTAGTTTATATGATTTTATCTTGATTTTATTTCATTACGAACTCGCTATTTAAGGCAAAGCGAATAAGCCAAAATGAAGTAAGTACTGGGCGCAATTGCACCCAATTCTTACCTTTTTTGGCCGATTTCAACCCTTGCCTATAAATACCATACCCCCCTCAACTCTTTCACAATCTTTGGACGGCTTTATGCTTTCTCTCTCTCGTCCAAACTCTCTCTCGCTCTAATAGTCTCTCACAAATACATTCAAATACATTTAAAYACGCTTTCACATTAGATCTAGAAGGTTTTCAAGGGTTATATGGCTCGACAAGGGTTCCTRAGGGTCCGAAGTTACGTCCTTAGTCTTCGACATCATGTTGCGAGGTAGGTTTGTGGCCAATGTCTCAATTTTAAACCCCCTTTTGCATGCTTGTTTAGAGATTCGACTTTCTATGTAAACTTGCATGTAATATTGACTAGTAACAATTCAGTAATTCAAATTAAAAGCAACCTTAAGGCATAAATTTCACTTCCTCGCACGAGTGTTTGCATGATTGTCTTACACCCATAATATGCTTTAAAAAAGACCTACAAATTTCGTATTTTCACGCTTAATAAGATAACTTTGGACAACCGACATTAGGCTCCTGGAATATGGAATTAACAACACATGCCACAACAGACTAGACACTATATTTGCATAGTATTCTGCACATCTAGATGTGTATAAGAGACAGTCCTCTAATCCAGACCTTTGGTGCACTACCAGACATGGAGTCCTTCGCCTTGCTTTATGCAATTATAGACAAGGCTTAAAACGGGTTCCGCAACTTCCCAAAAGAAGTGCGGTGGCGACTTCATTTACTCATTTCGAGTATAAACACACAACTCCAGGCATACTCACAATATGCAAAAGGAAAGAATTCAATTCTGACAAACAAATCGAGTCGCCCTTAAATTGTACCCCCCGGAGCAGAGGGACTGGACCTAGTCYGGCCCGATGACGCCCCGATGCCCGTACAGTTTTCTGGCGACTTCACTAGGGAGTTCACTAAAGCTATTACCTTTAGTGATGTGTGGGCAATACTTGAATTGTTATACGATTTCGGCGTCCTAAAGACGATATTGTGTTTAGGGATCCTGTATTACACGGAACTGAACTTTGGTCGTTGGCACTGAGTTTCCGTTTTTTAGGCAGCACGTCTCATATAAGTGTGTTCTACACTTGAGACAAGATCGGGGGGGCTCGCTTAAGATTGGCGCTGGYGCACTACCTATGTAACCAACTCTTAAGCTTGATGCCCATCCCCACCATGACACGCGACTGCGTGCCCTACAAAGCCGCAATGGTTTAGAACTCCTTTGATCATCACAGCGGGCTGGATTTGTTTAGGACCGTTCTGAGCCTAGTCATGGGACCCTCTTGGACACCCGGACTGACTTGTTCGATAAGGTAGCAACTGACTCTAGTTGGCTGGACTTTTGTTTTTCTTTTGCATATAGRGTTCATGCTAGCGTGACAACGTGCTACGTGTTTTAGACTAAGGACCCTAGCTTTGCATACATAACAATCAAGTTATTGAGTCATGTAATAGTCCTCATATAGCAAGGTGATCATTCCTTAAGTGTCGTAATGTAAAAGTGGTTGTAAACTAGAATTATTAGGCGTTGCGTCTTTGTTGAGTCATGCAATTGTAAACGGACGTCGGACCTTTGAACTTCGCCTTTTCAAAAAAAACAGAAAAAGCAAAAACAAAAAAATAAACGAAAAAAATGATGACAAAAAAGGGTGAAAAATAAAAATAAGAGGCGAAAAGCAAATTTCTGACGTTCATGCACTTTTACATTTTTTGGGTCAGTGAATAGGCAAGGGAATGATCACCCCTAAGATGTGCATTGCATCACAGGTTGATTCGACATGGAACTTAACTTTTGGTCCATGTGCAAACAGGATGGGCACCAACGGTTTGAGCTCGTAGACACAGGGTTCGTTCCATGGTTTTCAGACAGCACTCCATCAATCAACACCATTGCACTAACGACCGCAGAGAACTCTTGCATCAGCCAAGTCATGGCAAAGTTAGACTCGTTCGACGCTCGAATAACTCAGCTAGAGTTCGATATGCTCGAAGCTCTCATAGACAAGGTCCCTGACACTCAAAAGAATGATGAGCATAAGCATAAGATATTTGAAGAACGGATCGTCGGTCTYGACAATCTTGTCACTGAAATGGTTAACCTAATTTATCCTCTTACTGCCCATATATGCTCCCTCGGAGAGGAAGTTGAAATGCTTAAGCGCAAACAATGCTCTTTTGCCACCAAGGCTCCGGGCCTTAACCGTTTAATTGATCCTGTTAGCCACACGNGACAGCACTCCATCAATCAACACCATTGCACTAACGACCGCAGAGAACTCTTGCATCAGCCAAGTCATGGCAAAGTTAGACTCGTTCGACGCTCGAATAACTCAGCTAGAGTTCGATATGCTCGAAGCTCTCATAGACAAGGTCCCTGACACTCAAAAGAATGATGAGCATAAGCATAAGATATTTGAAGAACGGATCGTCGGTCTYGACAATCTTGTCACTGAAATGGTTAACCTAATTTATCCTCTTACTGCCCATATATGCTCCCTCGGAGAGGAAGTTGAAATGCTTAAGCGCAAACAATGCTCTTTTGCCACCAAGGCTCCGGGCCTTAACCGTTTAATTGATCCTGTTAGCCACACGRCTTCTTCATCTGATGATAGATGACCCGCCAAATTTTGTAAATATCATAAGAGTGACAAGCACACCACTAAAGAGTGTCAGGTTTGGAGGGCCCTTGCACAAAAAAGGGTTAATAGCCAGCTCCCATCTCTTTCTCTGAAGGATAAGTATACTCCGCTCAATGCCACGCATGCACAAGTGTTCAACTATGTAAGCGCCAGAGGGTTGCTCAAACCCATCGGACCAATTCTACACCTAACAATAGGACAAAGACCCAAATGGTGGAACTTAAATAAATATTGCAAGTATCACCGTGGGAAAGGTCATGACCTTGAAGAATGCTACGCCTTCAGGGATTTCGTGCAAGAAATGTTCGACGGAGGAAAGCTTCTCCTCCCCCTCCAATCCAACAATGAGGTCGTTCCACAAGAAGTACACATGTTGGAAGTGGATAAAGTCCCTTATGACCCATCTATCTTCATAACACCARTGCATCAGACAAGGCCGAAATTGGTTACACTAACCGATGGATGCTTCAATACCGCACGAGGAAAGCATTCRGTCTATTTGGTTCCACCTCCATCAAGGGAACTCTCAGATGCCTATCAACCCTCAAGTGACACCATGACTTGTGACTGTTACAAAAGGGTCATGATCGAGAAACTAAAGACAGRCACTAGTAGAAAAAATCAAATTTGCTACGATTGTAAAAGCCTTATTTGCTGCATTATTTTTACAACCCCAGCAAATGCCAGAGCAGCAAATACCATTTTCCACATTTGCAGCAATTTTTATTATGCAGCAAATAAGATCGTTATTTGCTGCGRTTTTACTAGTAAAATGCAGCAAATAGAAATGTGATTTGCTGCGTTTTTTAGGTTCAAGTGCAGCAAATAATAGTCTTATTTGATGCATTATACTACGTTAACAGCAGCAAATAAGATCTTTATTGCTGCACTTTTTACAAGAACCGCAACAAATTTAATTCTTTTTTTAAAAAAAAATTGCACTAAAAATTAATAACAATTATTATAAATTAAATTTAAAAAGCAAGACGAAATTTCAGCAGAGTCTCCTTTATATTGATTAATCCAAAAACCTGTATGGAGTTACAAAATATATTCATACATAACCAAATCCAAAATGTATCTCCAACTCCTCTTAGTTATATCCAACACTAAAAAATCAACTATTATCATATAACTTCATACACATTCAATTGTTTCTCGCAAAAAAAAAAAAAAAAAAGATGAAAACCACTACTTCGTTCCAATTGCTTGTATCAAATAATTTGCCCATTTTTCACGTATCTCATGAATCTCTTGATGGGTAAATGATCCATCTCTCGGTGAGTTATACACCTAATAAAAAATACAAACACAATGAAATTGTCTACTTATAAAGCAATAAGAAAAAGTTTAAGCAAAAGTCAAGTAGTAAGCGAAGCAACAAATTTACTGAGTTGGGAAATAAAATAATTTGAATTCTAGAATAAGAACAATACCAATGGTCTACAAAGGAAAGCAACCTAGCTATTTGTCCAAAGCTCAAGTGTAAGTCTTATCAGAGGGGATCGGAGTAAGAAGGGTCCTTATTCAAATTTAGAAATTTACATCACTCTTCAAAGTTGAAAATAAATACTAAAGCTTCATGAGCAATCAAGCCAAGTACAAAACAAACATAACAAGATCACATCCCACTTATATAAATTAATCACATCCCACTTATATAACAATCGCGTTTGTACCATAAATATAAATATACCTGATAAATAATGAAGGATGTTGATGCTTAAGAAACTCACTGCAACATGACCAACGACTTTATCAATAGTGCTACAGCGATTTGCATTTAACTCTCACGAATAGCTATCAAAGCACAAATACTCATAAGTCACAATACTAACAAAATTTACACTAGAGTCAAAAGTCACACATGATGTTAAAATTCAAGTTTTACCCAACATTTATACTTCTGCCATTCGATACAGTTTAAAAACTGTAAGCCTATTTACAACTCACATAGTCAAAAGAAAATAAAACAGCAGCATCACTTTATCAAACAGCATCCCAATCAATATATATTTAACTATGACAAAAGAAATTGAACAACAAGTGTCATTGTTACATACAAGTCGATGATCATAGAAGCATTAATTGGAGTAAAATTAGATGATGAATGTAAAGCAACAGTGATTTAGTGGAATACAATAGGGTCAAATGAAGAACCTTGATTTGTTTACAAAAGGAAAATTGTAGTTAATCATCTGTCTTTAGGGTCTTTGTGTTAAGTAGTTTCACGGTGTGAGGTTGGGTGGATTTTGGCTCATATACACTTTCAGCCTTACTGAATAGAGCATGTCATGAATTGTAACCTTTTGCCTTTCACATTTTGGGGAAACAGAAATTGTATGACCAGAGTTAAGACAGAAACTGTATTTCACAACATAGAGGCCAGATTGCAACCATTGACCCCAGCGATAACCGACCCTTCTAATGGTAAGCCACATACAGATGTCCACAAAGCATCAGCATCAGTCAAGAATCAAACTCTAACCATACTAGTTAGGACTGCGTATGTTAACTCAAACTTTATTCACAATTTCATAGACCTATCCTCGTCAATAAAGCAAGCACAAACACTTTACCAAGCCACCAATAATCATGCTTATTAATAGTCAACTAACAATTAAGGAATAAATCAAGGTCAAATATTGATATGCTTTAACTACTATTTTTTCACTTTAGCCAAATGCTTATAGAGAGCCAAATGTTATGTGACCATATATTATCACATAAGCATTTTAAAAATTCCCAGATGGGACATAAGATGCAAAATATCCTTATAATGGAACATATGAAAACATTATCAATGAAGCAGGAACCAAGTACAATAAGCAAAATTGAGCATTAAGAAACAACAAGGTTGCCTACTATCATGCATTTGATGATCCTTAATTAATTTACTAAGTGTTGCCTGTGTAGGAAACTAGCATAACAAATACATGCGAGCAATTCCCTTTCTAAGAGAATTTATGAATTTGATTATGGCATGGTTCAACCTCTCCTGCATTTCAACAACCAGATTGTGTGCTGCGTARCATTAATATCAAATGCAGAAAAAACAAAATTAACCTTGTAAAGTAGCAATTCCACAATGAATAATAACACGTACAATTAAAGCTAACAAAACAATTCTTTTTCCCCAAGCTTGTGTATCTTATACATAATTCACACAAAATTAAAACTAACACAATAATTTCATGTGGCTAATCCTAGCTATTAAACAGAATTGCAGCACAATGCAAAACAGAATTCAGGAGCTATTAAGCAGAATTGTAGCACTATAGAATACAGATTCTTATACAAATAACCAACAAAACAAACATATAACCAATCGCAGCGACAATACCATGATAGCCTATAAACAAAGTCGGACTAATTTGCAGCCATTTAGCAACACCCTTCAGCATGAAAATTGCATGACTTATTTTTAAAGGATTTTTAACCTTATTTTTAAAGGTTAAAACTGACTATACATCATAATTAAGAATTAATTAAATCGACATGACAAAATAGAAGATTCAAAACTGAAAATTACAGATAAAATTAAAGAAAATTAAGCTGAAACACTCAAAAATATAATWGTAAATTAAAGCATATTCAATATTAAAAACGGCAGATCTGAAAAACCTAAAACTTAGAWATTGAAATGCTCAAAGGAGTACAAAACTAAATCGAAGATAGGTCATGAATACCTAAATCAAAATTCACGAGCRGTGGCTACTTTCGCGAGCAACAATGAAGAGGAGATGTACGRCGGTGGATGAGGGCGAATACGTAGCGGTGGCTGAGAGGAAATACGCGGCGGTGGTGAGGAGATGCTGTTGGCTTGTAGCAGAGGAAATACGCTACTAATTGACTTACTGCAGTAGATGCGATGTGGCAATTTAAGGAGGCTAGGAAGAGCGGCAGCGGTCACGACGATCTTCAAATGCGGCGGAGGAGGCTGAGTTGAGTGCAGTGGGAAGAGATGAGGGTTTAGGGTTTACTATGGTGGAACCGTGGAAGAGATGAATGAAGAGTAGAAATGTCATGGAGTTTTATTTGGGTATGAGAATGAAAATGAAATATATTGAGCGTCGAAATTTCCTTCTCATTATTTGTTGCAGATGTTATAATAAAATGCAACAAATGACATTTAATAGCTTATTTGCCGTAGTTAAAAATACAAATGCAGCAAATAAGTGCCTCAAATTCGTTTTTAGGACCAAAATTGTATAATTTGCTGCAAATCACTAAATATGCAGCAAAWTAAAAGCAGCAAATTTGCTTTTTTCTACTAGTGAGGATGGGATGGTCTACCCTACCCTACAGGYAAAAACTTCCAAATGTACAAATGACAAATCCATGAACCRCAGGATCACAGTAAAAAATCGTTGGCTGACCTTCCGAATGACGTGCTCTACAAAATTTGAAAGCTATGCGATGCCAAATCTTTAGGCAGGAGCATGTGTGTATGTCGTGAATCGGGAAAGAAGATTCCTGAATTCATTTGGGATCCATATATCTTAACGGTCTTCGAAAAATATCGCCTTGGAGCGAACCACATCAAGAGTACCTTAGAGATTACCGTGGAAACGCTCGTTTCGAACTTCCGCCAAAGTTCCCTCCATCATTCCTGTTTTATAGGAAAAGAAGCACATGGTTCAAAGATCCTGACATCTGCAACTTTGTAGATGGGGATCCTGTCCCCACAATCAAGGCATCTACCCTAGATGGCCTCGAAGCACAAGGTTTGGGACTCATGTTTCGCCAAGAAATTACCCTCCAGCTGAACAAGAGGTTTTCTTGGCAATGACCAAAGAGGCATTCGACCCCACTACTCTCATCACACCGATCGAAGGCTTAGTTCATGGTTGGCGCAAAACCGTGAAGATAACTACTCTAAGAGGCAAGGTTGTCAAGTGCACCATGGGCGAAGGACCAATGTTCGAGGATTTTGAATCTGAGATTGAGTCTGAGTCTAGGGTCGTAGACACTAGGATAGCTAGTCCTAGGGAGTGTCCTCCTAAGTTTGTCAAGGAGCCTAGTATMCCCCTTTCCCTTGTCAATCAAGTCTTCGGAAAAAAACTTATCTGTACTCTCTTCAGAGTTTAATAATAAGCTCCTTTCTGCTTACTCCTCTTTTCCTTCTTATGATTGCTTTAAYTCACAACTCGCAAACAAACAAAACAACAATGAGTTAATAAAGGCAATGGAAGAGCACAAAAAGAAAACWTCCGTCATCGAGCAAACAGAAAAGGTAGACATCTCCGACAACGACACGYCGCGAGAGATATAGATTGGTCTGACATTGAGTCCGCAAGAAAAGGATGAACTGGTTGCAACACTAAAAGAATTCCGGGATGTTTTCGCTTGGTCCTATGAAGACATGCCAGAGATTGATCTAGACATTGCACAGCACAGAATTCCGTTCATAGAGGGGGCTAAGCCAGTCAAACAAAAGCTCCGTCGTATGAAACCAGATGTTTCCCTTAACATTCGGCAGGAAGTCATCAAGCAACACAATGTAGGCTTCATCAGGGTCGTTAATTACCCTCAATGGATAGCAAATGTGGTTCTAGTACCTAAGAAAGATGGACGAGTTCGAATATGTGTAGATTTTCGTGACTTAAACAAAGCAAGTCTGAAAGAGGACTTCCTCTACCATACATAGACGTTCTCGTAGACAACACAACAGATCATGCCTTGCTCTCATTCATAGATGGGTATGCAGGGTATAATCAAATCAAAATGGCCGAAGAAGACATGGAAAAGACAACCTTCACCACTCCSTGGGGGCTATATTGCTACACTGTGATGCCTTTTGGTCTCAAAAATGCAGGCGCCACATACCAACAAGCTRCCACTGCTCTGCTTCATGACATGATACACAAAGAAGTAGAGGTCTATGTTGATGAAATGATCGTCAAGTCAATGGACCACGAAGGACATACCCTTTCACTAAGGAAGTTCTTCCAAAGACTCTGATAATTCAACATGCGTCTCAACCTACAAAAGTGTGCATTCGAAGTCACTTCAGGCAAGCTCCTAGGTTTTATCATAAGCTCTCGAGGCATTGAGATTCATCCAATAAAGATCAAAGCAATCATGTCACTTAGGCCACCACAAAATGAAAAGGAGATCCAATTGTTCTTGGGTCGACCCCAGTACATCAGCAGGTTCATATCCAAGCTCACGATGGTTTGTGAACCCATCTTCAAGAAACTGAAGAAAGGTGCTCCCAAGAAATGGGATGATAGTTGCCAATAAGCCTTTGACAAGATTAAGGAATACCTCAGCAATCCTCCTGTGTTAGCTCCCGCTCGCCCTGGGCATCCATTACGGCTCTATCTTACAGCAACAAGCACCGCCACTAGAGCAATGCTCGCTCAAGAAATCAACGGTAATGAAAATGCTATCTACTACCTTAGCAAGAAGTTTCTTCCATACGAGGAACGATACTCTGCCCTAGAGAAACTATGCTTGGCTTTAGTGTGGGATTGCAAAAGCTTTGACATTACTTGCTCACACTTACCGTACACATTGTATGCAAAGGGGATCCTCTGAAATACCTCTTTGAAAAGCCGGYAGTCAACTGACGCATGTCTAGATGGATGCTTATGCTTGCCGAATTTGACCTTAAGTTTTTGCCTCAAAAAGCCATCAAAGGTAGTATTGTCTCCGAGTTCTTAGTAGACACTCGAGACGAAGTCCTTCCTGAGGACTTTGACTTTCCAAATGAAGAACTCATGATGACTGAGGAAGACAATTGGTCATTATACTTCGATGGTGTATCTAATAAAAAAGGATGTGGAGTTGGAGTTCTTCTAATTCACCACAAGAGAGCAACCCTAATTTCCATTAAGCTCGACTTCGACGTCACTAACAATGTCGCAGAGTACGAAGCAATATTTGGATTGCAGGCCGCCGTCACTCACGTTAAGGGATATGCGCGTATTATTGTGATTCCTCACTCATCATAAACCAGATTAGGCTGATGAAGGTACAAAGTAAAGCCTTGCTCCGTATCAGTCCATCTTGAGAACATTGCATCCCAGTAGACAGTCGAATACACCTACCTAACGCGAAGACAATCAGTTCGCAAATGCACTAGCAAAGCTGATCCATAGCGTCTGATTAGTAACCCAAATGCCTTAGCAATTGAACGAAGACAAGAACCAGCATACGTCTACACTTAGACAGAAACATATGAGGTGCCCAACCTCGATCTGAAGAGCCACGGTATAAAGACATCAAAGATTACCTAAGAAACTGCGACTATCCCTCTAAGCAAACAAAAAGTAACAGAGAGCTCTGAGGCGTCTCGCATCTCAAACTTGCTCAAGGCGGAGAACTCTACATGCGCCACTACAATGGTCTTCACCTGCTTTGCATCACTCAACAAGTAGGCCAAACGATCATGGAGCACGTCCATGACGGGATTTGTGGCACCCACATGAATTGTAGGCTCCTGGCCTYTAAAATCATCAAGTTAGGGTATTACTGGACCACCATGGAAAGGGATTACATGCAACACGTCCGTACATGCAACACTTGCCAAAAATACTCCAATGCACAACATGTTCCTTCGTCTCTCTTATCCACATTTGTCTCTCCATGGCCTTTCTCTACATGGGGAATAAACATAATAGGGAAGATTACGCAGCTCGAGCACGGAGGTCATGAATTCATACTTGTGGTCATAGATTAATTACTTCACAAAGTGGGTCGAAGAAGCGTCATATGCAAGGCTCCTTGTTAAACACATGGCAAAATTAATAGAAAACAACATCATTTGTCGCTACGAAGTCCCTCACAAAATCATTAGTGACAACGGCACCCACTTTCAAGCAGAATGTGCGGATCTGATTGCCAAATATAACATTCAGCACCACAAATAATCACAATACAAGCCACAAGCTAATGGGGTAGTTGAAGCAGCTAACAAAAATATCAAAACAATTATCTCTAAGATGACGGAGAATTATCGAGATTGGCCGCACAAAATACACTTCGATTTATGGGGTTACAGGATCTCTATTCGCACTTCAACGTGAGCTACTCCTTTTTCACTGTTCTATGGTGCCAAAGCTGTTCAACAAGTAGAACTAGATATCCTATCTCTATGCATTGTCCTAAAAAGMAAGCTTCCAAAAGTGGAATGGGTAAGGGCAAGATTCGACGAGTTAGCTTTGCTCGATGAAAAASGACTAGTAGCCTTTCATCATGTACAAGAATACGAAAAGAGAGTCGAACGATACTTCAATCGACGAGTCAAATCACGAGGCATCAAAGAAGGTGATTTGGTTCTTAAAGAACTTCGCAAAACCATCCTAGATCCTTGAGGCAAATGTCGTCCTAATTGGGCAGGTCCTTACATTGTCAAAAGATCTTGCCAAAAGGGGCAGTTCAACTAATGGACATGAATGGTGATAGTTTCTACAGCCTCACCAACCTAGACCAGCTCAAGAAGTACTATGTGTAAGGCATGCACGCGCACCGCGTCTCAGCAACACAATAGCACCATGCATCAGATCTACGTATGACCTGATTCCTTATGGGATACGTAGGCAGCCTCGCCTTGGGGCTCGAGCATAATAACAAGTGCCCTACTTGTTTTGGGGTTAGCAAGTGAACAACAGTCAAGCGGCAATTKRACGAAGTTTTCTTCAACATGCTCAAAGTAAAC
Organism: Bassia scoparia; assembly: GCA_008642245.1. Classification (NCBI taxonomy): domain Eukaryota; kingdom Viridiplantae; phylum Streptophyta; class Magnoliopsida; order Caryophyllales; family Amaranthaceae; genus Bassia; species Bassia scoparia. The sequence goes on along the minus strand of SNQN01005506.1, from coordinate 8,953 downwards.
ACAATGTATAAAAAGCAATGCAAGTTTGTAGTTTATTACTACTTGTAATTAAAATTGAGCAACTATATTGCAAAAGGAAACTTCAATCTCCAAGTTCACTTATTACATGCAAAGGCGGCTCGCAGGCGAATCACTTTATTAACTCATAAATAAAAAAACATTAAATTAAACAAGAGTTGTGGAAAAAAGCAATCACTTCTTCCTCTCCTCTTCTTGCTCCTTRACATCATCGTTCCTTGCACCCGAGCTCTCACCTTTTGGCTTCCCCACCCATTTGGGTCTCTTGGGTCTATCTTCTACAACAACCTTCCCTTTTCCTTTAGCATCATCTCCAAGCACCTCTTTAGGCCCAAGTCTTCTTTCWGCAACATTTGAGTCAATCCTCAAAGGAGGAAGTCTTTCAAGCATACTCCAAACTAGCACTTTCCTAGGACCAAGTCTATCCTTAGCAGAAACAACTCTAGACTTAGCAGCATGGGTCTCAATAGAGTCACAGTCCAGTCTCTTACTCTTGGCATGRTCCTTCTGCTTCGCACGACTTGCCTGAGCACGGCCCATCACATTAGTGGCGTTCATCCAAACACGRTAGTCTGTAGAAATCTTGTGATCACCTCGAGCAAGTGGAGTCACCTCAAGTGTAGAATGGGATTCCCAATACTTCTTCCACTCTATCCCATTGCCCGAATGCAAGCGCCTGTCCTCAGGACGAACTGTGTCAACAAGAGGGATAAGTTCAACTTTCCCGAATTGCCTCATCACCCTCGAAGGGAAATAAACGATTGACATGGTCAAGCTAGCCACGCGCACATATGGGGACAAGCGAGTATGCACCATACTCCTAATACCCAACCAAGGGACGGTCCACCGCACGAGAATGCCACGGTTAACAAGGATAAGAATCCGCTCATGCTGAGATTTGTTGACATGAACCCTCTTACGGGAAGAGAATCCCTTAGAAGAATATTTGATAGGATTCTAGGGTGCCTCAACTAGGTTCAAACGCTCCATCAGCCAAATCTGTCAAGAAACAGCAGCATGTGCAATATTTAGTCATCACATTAATAAAAAAGCAATAATATTTGTATAAATGCACTATTTTGCAAATATTAAGACAAAAATATTGTACCTGAAGCAAAACAGGGCATCCGGACAAAGGCGCATGCGCATCCTTTTTAAGTCGGTTGAGCATCATGACTAACTCCCCCGTGCACAACGACATAGGAGTACGGCTAGCCACGCATTGCTCAACAATAGAAATTATGCTAGCATGACCAACATTCTCGGAGAGTTTATTGAACCTGCCCTCTAGCTGCTAGACATGCTCAAAACTCGATGCCCCTTGGAGCTGGTCAGGTAGGGACGCTTTATTTGCTTGAGTCTGTCCTTTCATGCCAATACTCATTCATGTGCTGACTTACTTGGCTTGTGAAATAAATGCCTCGGGCAGGCATCGTGAGGCTGCTAGGAGTGATAGATGCTTGAGACATTCCTACTGTCAGTTGAGAGACTCGGTAAGTGCACCAAATCTTGTAATTTCAATTCTTTGCAGGGTTAGGAACCCATTTTGACTTGAAAATCCTTTTCACAGGTTCATCACCGCGGACGATGAGGATGCTGACATCGACGGCAATGCGCGGATGAGATCAATCCCAAATCGGGGCAGAACTTCGCCTAATTAAGCACGAGGTTCATGAGCGGCGCTTCGATTTCTCGTTCTCAACCCAGACGTTCGACTCAATTTACAGTATCAGGACCCCTTCTGTAGTTTCTTTCCCTGATGAGTTGATGGATGAGCCTGCTTTGCAATTGCTAGCTTCACTCGGCTTTTCGACATGTCCGAGTAGTAGATGTACTTGTAACCTGTATGGAAGGTGGGTTACCCTAGCTTTGCATTGGGTGATTTTAGGATTTAGCTTAAACCTGTTTTAGACTTATTTGTTGACTTTTGTTTAACTTGACTCGACTTGACTCCACTCTAGCTTGAGACTCGAGTGTTTGTGTAAATATACCTAGACTTGTGTATGAATCTAGACAATTCTAAGCTATATGAAAGATTGATTTTGTAATGCCGAGATGACTACGACTTGCAAAAGCCAACTTGCTAAGCATATGCAATGCACGTGTTTAAACTTCTAAGATGATGTCGATCGTCTTGCTGTTTGTTGCGTTATATTATGTTACGATCCTCTT
>SNQN01005505.1:3105-41514 GCA_008642245.1 Bassia scoparia | reverse complement strand
ATGTCAAATCAACAGATTATTCATGTAGATGATTCACTGGCATCATACAATAGCCACCCTAGAAGTTGCAAGGGTTCACCTAGATTCATATTAAGCTTAGCTCATACTCTATCAATGATGCCAACACTTCAAAAATTCTCCACAAATACAAAAATGAAAATGAAAAATAAGTGCTATGAAAGTTGAGAAAGCACTGAAAACAATATTTCACTCTTGCAGAAAAAACAATCAGCAACTGATCAAAGGGGAATATGCAAAGGCACAACTCCCTTATGCCACATGCTATACATGAAAAAAAAGAGTCAATCACTTTAAAATTTAAGATGGCATTAAGTGATATCATATGTTTCAGATTAAACAGGGAGATAAACACCAAACTAAAACCTTGGTTCAACAAAATGGTATAGTACGGCATATTAGATATTACATAATTCGTTAATATAAACACCTTAAAATTCCTATTTTCTACCATGAATGGTGCTGCAAGCTAGGCTGATTCCTAGCAGTATCCTACTTTAGTGTTTCGTAAAATTTTGGAAAGAGCTCCAGATTTTGGTCTACACATTAAGCCTCAAATTTAGATACCTGTCATATAGTACATTCAAAGGCCATTGCATGCCTTTTGGATTATTATAAAAGAATACACAAACATCCCCATCATAGTTAATAAACGTGTAAAAAGAAACACAAACCTTGCAAAAGTTCTTTTGTGCTTGTTCAATAGTGACTGTGGGCATCTTTCCAGTTCGCATCAAATTCACYGTTTTATTACTTAAACGCCATTGCCTACATGTCTCCAATGCTAAATATGGACAAATGGCACTGCAAAACAATCCACATTAACATCAATGMACTGCAACCAGCTAAGCAAGGAAACAAAAATGAGAAGTAAAATAATAAAGCAGAAAGGTAGAGACATGAAGCAAAAAAATTCACAGATGTCTTCTGACTATAAGGCAGTCCTGACTTCTGGGTTATTGCAATTTGGTAAAACTTACGAGATCTTTCTTCCATTACCAAATGTATCCTAAAGCACATGGTTTTGACAGATTGGGGAACCAAAACTCTGTTATTATGAACAAGATACTATTATACTTTGGGTAAGGTATTATACTCTTTRTACACACTTTTGTGATTCCCTACAGCCCCTACTTTTATATTGTGCCGCAATGATGGTTAGCATAAGAAGCAAGGTTACTTTCTAGGTGAACTACCCCTCATCCCCTCCTAACCAACAGATAGCCTCCCTACTGTTGTCATCAAAGATCAAGCTCATTAAACGATTCATAGTCAAGAGGACTGCACTAAAGGCTTGATCCTCTAAACAAAAACGTAACAGCTTTCAAAGATGATTTGAGCGAATGAGTAGACTTAAGATGACTAATTCAATTTTACCCTTCAAATAATTAATGACCTTCAAAATACTTTCAACCCAATAATCAACCTTTTTCACTTTTTGTGGGAGTAACGGTTCCAAAATTGTCGTTATTGAAACTCAATCATATACTCATAAAACTTAGAAGAACCACGAGTCATTTGTTTGGAATTGTCACCGAAATGGTAATACAGATGTATCTTCATTTGCGCACAAACAGGAACTGCGCTTTTATCTGCCTTGTGAGTTCAATCTACTATAAACAATGAATTTCGAAGACAGTCAAAAAAGAGCTTTTCTGTAATTTAAGAGCTCATTGTGTTAAACAGTGCGGATTTCTAAATCATATTTCACAGGTCTCAAAACAAATTTTTAATAGAATAAGTTTAACGCAGAACTTGGCGGACGCCTTACCTTTATTTTTTGCTTGTCATAATCATAAACGAGCACTACAATCTTAAGTCTGAAATATCATATATGACTTGGTACATAACGGCCAATCGGTCTAATGATTCTGGCTTCGCCTCACTTCATTTTTTTTTTTTCACCTTGGAAACCCAAAAATGAAATGTCATATTACTATAGCTTATAGTTGCCAATTTCCCTATAAAGAAAAATAATGAGAGAATCCCCACCACGCAGCACCTAAGCTCACTGTCAAAGCTTTCAACTCAAGCCAAGGTCTTCTGAAAAGAACAAGGTGAGCCAACTCAACCTCTCCACCTTAAATTTCCCCAACTTTCTTCTATGTTCCATCCGAAAAGAAAATGGAGGAAGTATTACAATAGGTGTTGTGTAAAATAATAGTCTGTAATGGATGTTGGAAAAGCAGTTTGTGCAATGTAAACCCATTAGCAAATGGCTTTTAGGTAWGTGGGCGTGACAGATGAAAGCTTCAACAAGTTTTAATAATAGTTAAAACAAACGAAAAACAAAAGTAAAAAATTTCTAACCTTGCACCATATCCAATCAAACATGCAAACTGATGAGTACTGAAACACTGAGCAGATTCGACCACAATTGAAGTATACATTCTCAAGCCATTTTGTATTAAATGTTGGTGAACGGCACCAACAGCAAGGAGTATTGGGATTGCAGGTCGAGTTGGTTCCTGAAAAAGGATAAATCAACTAAGATATTACATACAGTAAAATAATAAGCATAAATATGAAATGGCTCAATAACCACAGTTAGGCAGGATTAGACCAAGTATGTGGTAGTATCTCTCTCTTAAGCTTTTATGCCTTAGCCTTACCACCTTTAACATTAGAAATAATCAGAGTCTTTGACACATTAAACATTCAAGAGCATCCCTTCTATTATCTTAGAGAGACACCCTCTCAAAAGATGCACATCCATGTGTATGCCATGCCTGAGGAATATAAGCTACAAATGGAGTCAAGAGACAAAGAAGCATTACCAACTCATCTGATCGATCAGACAGTACAAGCATCTGGCAACCATTTCTAACAGCTTCATCAGCAGCTTCACATAGCCGGTTAAGTGTTTTCTCTAAAGAGCCTTCAAGCCCTTTCCTTATGTCAAAGAAGATTGGCAGCACTTGGGCTTTTAGCAAGGGATCATCTACCAAAGCTTCCAGCTCCCCTTCATTTAGAACAGGACTGGGCAAAATAACCTAGATCACAGTGATATACAGTATCTTTCAAACCCAAATAACATAAAACAGACGATAATGATCGTATATTCATAATGTCACATGCACTGAAGCGATCAATAATGAGTGATATCGTTGACTTACCTGTGATGTATTTTCAGTCCAACCTCCAATATATCCACGCTTACCAATATACATCAAGAGACATAACCAATCCTTCCTTAGAGGATCAATAGCTGGGTTTGTAACCTGTGAAGATAAAAAAGGACCACGTACTAAGATTGAAAGTACACATATAGGATCAAATAGTTCTTAGTATAGTAACTTTCTTCTGAGAGTGTTCAACTCCTAAGTAATAATGATACCCCAAAAAAATGAAGCAAGCTGAAAATCCAAGCAATTATGATTTGTCCGAGGAATATCAAACATCTCCTCTCTGATAATTATCAATATTTCCCGTTGGATGTCACAATTAGCCCACTGTTCATTCTTTGATTTCAACTATTCATTCTTTTCTCCATCAAAATAAAATTTCTACGACCAAGCTTCTCTTCCTTTTCTATTCTTTCTATCCACTTCAAAACTTATAATAAAACTTCAGCCTAACAACTATCTTTTTTGGCTTAATAGTGAAGCAAATTGCAATATAAAAAGACATAGCAAAAGGTTCAGTTGACCCAAACCTTGTTCGAAATGTGCAGAAATTAGTAAGCAAACCTGGGCAAATCGTTGCTTGAAGTAATCATAAAGCAATATGTGGCTTTCTGGGACATTACTGCCAGAGGAATATCATCCCCCATGCAGAATTAGGCTCTTTTCCTTGGGCAGCCATACTCTCTATGACCATTTGGACATCCTCACTCGAGTAACCAAATGCCCTGTCCAAATAAAATACTATATACCATCAATAACCAAAATCTGTAATTACCAGTTTAAGATAATCCAAAATGTGGATGTTTATTGATACAAGTAAGTTCTATTAAGATATGTTAGCAAGGAATGCATGCATATAGAGGAAGCAGGTTGGGATCATCTAGTGATACATAAACTAGTTTACATCTATTTTTCAGCACGCCAAGGCAATCCAAATTAGAAAGAAACAAGAATCTACTGTTGGTATCTTAAGATTGTGTCATTTTCAAAAATTGCTCCAGAAAAGAAGTTTACAGGCTTCAACGATCGCAAACTTTCCTTATCCACTTCCCATAAGGATTTGATGAAGCTACCTTTTTCTTAACCTCGGTATTCTCATAAACCTGGAATTTCAATTAATAAGTGATTATTGGCTAAACAACTCAATGCAACACATTCTAAATTATACGCATCACAATTGTAGATTAAGATTGAAGCACAAGACATCACATTGTAATTATTTGCAAACTTACTTGTAAGAGAACAAAACTTAGGAAAGAGGCAGATAGACAACCAACAGGTACAGGGTTATTACTTATATCAATTAACATGATTATCCTCTTAATTTCATAAAGATCTCGCATCTTCGCTAATATTTATTGACTTTTTGCAGGATTCCAGTGTATTTAAAGCTCTTGTGACTTTTGTAGCCTTATAGCATGGATCAAAGTTTGTAGATGGTAATCTAAAAGATATGAGACATCATCCTACCAGTTTCTAAATAGGGGGCAGATTGTCTTACTAGAAAAAGATGCCACTAACGAATCGTTCTAGTCTTGAATGTTCAAAGGAAAAGACTACAAAAGTTAACTAGAGAAACAGATTGGACAAGTCATTGGAACATTAAGCTATATGGAGTCCTTTCATCCGAATCTTTAATGCATTTCAATCCTCATATGCAACCTAAATAGAAGTTGTGGAACGGTAATAGAACAACGGTTTAAGGGCATGCACTAGCATATCCGAAAACCAGTTTTGGTTTTATGCCTGGGCGATCCACAATAGAAGCAATTCATTTGTTAAGACAAATGATGGAGTTTTATAGGGCGAGGAAGAAAGGACCTCCATATGGTCTTTATTCGATCTAGAAAAGGCTTATGACAAAGTACCAAGAGATGTACTTTGCGTGGACAATGTTGAAAAAAGGTATCCCCGGAGGTACATTGACCTAGTTAAGGACATGTATCGGGTGTGTCAACAATTTAGGACTTGATGGATTGACAAAGGACTTCCCTATAACGATTGGTTTGCATCAAGGTCGGCATTTGAGCCCTTTCCTTTTTGGCATTGGTTATAAATGAAGTGACAAGGCCAATCCAAGAGGAGGTACCATGGTGTATGTTATTTGCGGTGATATGTATTGGTGATGAAACTAGAACTGGGGTTAATGCCAAGTTGGAGCAATGGGACAAAGGTTGGAATCTCGAGAATTTAAGCTAAGTCGGAGTAAGACTGAGTATTTGAATGTCGATTTGGGTCTCAAGTGGGGACCAATGATGGAGTGGTGAGGTTGGACGGAAAGGACTTACCATGATGATTGCTTTAAGTATCTTGGTCAATCATCCAAAGAATGGGATATTAACCAAGATGTGGCTCATAGGATTAAGTCAGGGTGGGTTAAATGGAGAAGCGGCTACAGGAGTGTTATGCGATCGAAGCATCCCTTTAAAGCTTGAGGAAAATTTTACAGGACTGCTATAAGACCAGTTTTGCTTTATGTACGGAATGTTTGGGCCTCCAAGAAAGAGCATGTTCAAAAGGTTGGGGGTCACCGAGATGGCGGATGTTAAGATGGATGTGCGGGAACACTCTACGAGATCGAATAAGAAATGAAGTTATCCGCCAGAAAGTTGGTGTTGCAGATATTGCAAGCAAGTTAAGGGAAAACCGCTTGCGTTGGTTTGGCATGTAAGACGGAGACCTCAGGGGCACCGTGCGAAGAGTGGAAGAGTGGGATCAAGGGGATTTTAACGAGGTAGAAGAGACCAAAAATGACTTGTGGGAAGGAGTTAGAAAAATCTGAAACAGTTGTTGCAAGAGAGTGAGGCTCTCTATCGGAGGGAGTGGAGGAGGAAAATTTATGTGGATGACCTCCCGGAATAATCACATTTGTTCATGTTAGCCGACCCCACAATATGGAGGATCAAGGCTTCATGTTGATGTGATTGATGATTATGCAACCTAAATAATGAATGATGCTATGCTGATAATCATAATCACCAATTTGATTGAGGATTCAAAGTTTCAAACAGATACTCCACTCAAACAATTTGACATGCAGACAATTAAACCAAATCTCTTACTGAGAGTCTGAAAAAATAGTAAACAAAGTGGAAATTGGAAACTGGTYATTTCATATGAGTATGATCCATCCTTCAGTAAAAATGTTCACAAAAYCAATTCTGCTGGAACTAAGCAGCATATATGAACCATAGTTTCTCAGGATCTTAAGGAGGYGAGAAGATTCTTTTCTAACCTTTCTAGGAGATCAAAAACATAGGGGAAAATTTTGGAAATCAAATCAGCAAAGCATAAGTAAAAGATGGGTAGTAGAAATGCATAAATTATAAGTCARATATAGRGTTTGGCAACTAACAAAGTTGAACTTATAGTTTAAAACAGATAATTAAAAATCAAACATATCAGTAAGATGTTGACATCTTTCGCGAGCAAACAGAATTTTACAGCAATATCAAATGAAACACATCTTTATAGCATGGGAATTATATCTAGATGACCATTAAACTTTTCTATTACTGTAAAATGTACTAACCTGACCACTCGGTAGATTAACTGATATCATCATCCCAGGACCTAAACGGCCTTTCATTATAACTTTTGATTCATCCATTGGCAAAACTCCCACCTATATCAGGATAAGACCTGGAAGAATTAATACATCTGTTGAATTTACTCAAGATAATAATCTTAAGTAGCCCGTGAAGCCCACCACTTGAACATAAATTAGCATTCTTTTAAACTTTTAATACAAGTAGACAACTCCAAGATATGTATTATTGATAGTATTTCTGATACTTACTGAAAGATCAAACAATTCACAAACTTCATAAGCATTCCTCTAACAGAACACATAAGAAGAAATATGTGTGACAGCCACAGTATATACTATATAGTGCAAACTAAGACCGGAAAAGGACCAAATAATATCCCAGTGGAGTGATCAAAGGCTGCCCTACAACTCTGCTTAATTGATGGCAGATTAGCAGCTGATTTCCTACTCTTCTCTTAGACTCTTAGTATCTTACCATATCACTACACTTCAATTTTTTTCCCCTAACCATAGCCAATTTGACAGCATCTTTCAAATTTTAAATTCCATTTTGGAATGGGAAAACTTAACCTTATTTTTACAGAACAAATTTGACTGATCTTTCTGAACTTAGCCTCATTAAGCGTATATCTTTAGGCTTAAGGCTTAACAAACTTCCTCAATCGTTATAGATGCCAAACTTTCTCAATAGGAAGATTCAATCAAATGCAACAKTTCCTTTTTGGGCAATTAATTCTCTCAATCTCTCTCCTATCACATGGGTCCCCACTTTTTTCCTCTCTGCAAATTCAGGATTCTGCAAAAACAAAAGTGTGGCAACTAAAAAAACTAAGGTAATAAATTTATTTATTTATTTATTTATTTATTTATTTATTAAAGGGTTTAGACTACTAATATACCTTTCAATGAAAAATGTAATGAAGTATAATTAAGTGTGAAAAGCATAGAATTTTCAAGGGGTGCATTTTAAATGTTTCTTCTATATATTAGACAAGAATTTATTAACTCCCCATGTCTCCTGCTCTTCAAGGAAGGAAAGCGAGAAGCTAGAAGTGAGGATTGACAGGCATACCTCAGATGCAACGTAGAACAATTGTCCACTGTGCGCCAATATCTAGCAGGACGAAGGCCATTCGATCAAGACATGCCAACTGTTTTTCCATCACTACAAGACATTACCAACGGCAAAAGAAAAATGACCATATTTAGTAAGCAGATACGTGTTGCAGGAGGTATGTCTCAATTATCAATTCAGTCAGCTGGAACACAGCTTATGATGCTTTCTTCTTTCACGAAGGCACCTTCACAGACATACACATGAATACCAACAGAAACCAAAGGACTGTTTTCACAAAGAGAAATAGTATGAACGGAAACCAAAAGCCAAAATCTCAAATGTCATAGTTTTATTTCTACATTAAGTGATACGTGGCATGTTATCATACTTCGATAAGGATGTAGTCAAAATACAATTTTGCGAAATAAATATAGCGAGGATTAAATTTTTTTTTTTTTTTTAAAAAAAAAAAAATGGAAAAAAGAGGACCCTGGATCCGCAACTTAATTAGCTGACGGGTGTCGTACTTTAGGTTTACTAGCCAATGTCTCTTCCATGCTACACGGTCAAATGTTAGTTTTCTATATAAAACAAGATTTTAAGAGGTCTAGTACTTCTATTCTTCATATTAACTAATCTACCCTTGTCTGACACAAATACATCAAAGAGGCTGCATCAATTACCTTTCACCAAAACTTCATAGAATAAATTAAGCAATATACCTTACATATGAGCTTCATTACTTGAGGGAAAATTATACACTTCCTCCGTAACAATATTAATTGTTACATTTACCATCTATACATAACTACTAAAACAGGACAAGGCTAAGGTTATCCCTCTCCCAACTGCTTACGTGTCAAACTATTGTGAAGTTTTTTCCCACCAAAGCCTTTTCTGCTTTGTTCTATACCATAAAAATTTGTCCTATGAGAAAGGTAAGTATCATTTTACAAAAAAAAAAAAAAAAAAAAAAAAGGTTTGACTTTTCAACTTAGCCATTTCCTATGTACTACGTAAACATATTTTAGATATGCTTAAACTTCCTATCTTCTAATAAAAAAGTAGTTTCCCTTTTTAAAAAAGGCTAATTATTAATATATTTTGACTTTTCAACTAAAAAAGAAATTTGTAAGTCGTAACATAGTAAATCCATATTCATGGGTAATTCCTTTGCACTTGTAAATGGACGTAAGTCGTAACACTTCGGTTGCAACAAACTCCTTGGTTTCCTTTTTTGGTAAATTTTTAACTTAATATTACAATAATACCCTTAATTACTGGGAAAAAATTTAGAACTAAACAAAATTCATTACCATTACATTTTAATTACCCAAGTATGACCACCCACATTGAACCCCCACCACAAAACACACCACCATTCAGAATCTCCCACCAGCTCGCCGTCCAACTCAGATCAACTACCATAGTACCATGGACCACCAGTCACACAACCCCCTCGTGCTAAAAAACAGCTGAACCCACCCCACCAAGTAAAATCAAACCCCCACAGCTAAAATTCAAATGGTTTAAATCCTTTGTGGCTGTCTGTTGTTCTTCGAGAACTCATGGCGGCTATTACATTCGGGATTTTGAGGTTTTGTAGTGGTTAGATTGGGAGTTTTGGGTTTCATGACAATTTTTTGTTGTTGACATTCAGCGTGGGTGGTGTTGATCAAATAGGTGGGTGCATTTGGTGGCATTGGTGTTGAATTGTATGGGTTGGTTTGGGAAATTGATTTCTGCACTCCATTTTTGCGACCGCTAAGCGGTCACTAATTGGTATTGGCGGTCACAAAATGGAGTGCGGATTTATATTTAGAGAGCTGAAATCGATTCCTGTTGATTTGGTGGTGGTGTTGAATTCTGGGTTGATTTGGTGGTGGTGGTGGAGGCCTATTTCTGATATTCTGGAGGTGGTTCTAGTGGAGGGTAGCTCTGGTGGAGGGTTTGTTCTGGTGATGATGTTAGAAGTGGTCGGTGGTGCTTGGTGGCATGATGTTATCTTCTATTCTCTAACTTAAAACCTTAAAAAGTTCAGTAATTAGGAAATTTGTCTTCCTTGTCATGATCAATACATTACAGAGGAAGTAAAAAAACAAAAAAATAAGAATATTGCATTACATGAACTTAAGGCATGAAAAGAACATGTGAATATTTTATTTAAAATGTCAAGAACATGTTCGTGTATGGCAAAATGGCATGTACCAATACTCAATCACGTCTGAGACAAGCTTAATGACTGTCTCCACCAAATGAAAATCTTCCACTTAACTGGTTTCACCAGTAAACTTTATAATAACAAAAAATCTTGTAACCAAATATATAGTAGCATATATTCCCTTAACTTTTTGTATTTGAATCCATGGGAGGAAAAAACTGTAAACAAATTCTGTCTGTTACTAACTTACTAAGCCAAGTCAGTGAGAGGTGGAGATTAACGCAACAAAGAGAAAACAAACATGCATATCGGCAGAAGAAACAAAATTCTTCGAATTTATCAGGGAGGTGGATATAAGATCCAATAAAAACAAATAAACCCTGCCTACCATTTCATAGATCCCTGGCTTTACCAATGGCTGTCCAGGAAAGAAAACACAACWTACAAACTCCACAAATAATGAAGTAAAACACATATAAGTGTATAAAAATACATTTTCTCTCCAGGTTTATGTGAAATTAATTTGCATAAGCAAATAGCCGAGCACATGGAGGTCAAAGTGTCAAACATTCTTGAAAGTATGGCAAAAAAAAGATCTTTTGAGATACAAAGTAGAAAGTGAATAAGATTTGCATTCTACGCACCTGAATAAAAGCAAAGCAGGTCCATCCCAAGGTTCCATCTGCCCCTTGTAGTAATCATAGAAGTCYATAGCCTAAAACAAGAAATGGAAAATTCTTCAGTAAGACAACCACAAAGAATATAACTTGTCAAAGAAAGTTGTGTAAGACAAGATTTAAGATTTSTTTAATCCTCATCACCAAATAAAACGAACAAAATGATTAACAAATAAATGTGAACTTTCAAACGAATCACCTCGGGGTATTTGATTGTCAAGGTTGGATGGTTCTTGTATGCCTCAGGGACAAGAATCATCAATGATTCCTCTGCAGCACGGCCACTTCTTATCAATAACTGCAGAAGAAGAAAAAGAAAAGAGAAAGAGTAGCAAATTTAGAATACATTCAATTATACATTCGMGGGGGAAGAGAATTGAGTCAAGCAACAAAAACATATTCTCGAGTCCRGACCCATTGTCATAACAGCTCTCTTGTCCCCTGTACTTKTAAAAAGAGGGGGATAAATCCTATTCATGTAATGACAAGACCAATGCGAACTACAATCAGAAATAAAGGAAAATACATTCAAAGCCATTATCCTACCCCACTTGCACTTCATTAATCCCAGGCCCTTCACTGTAACACTTCCCCAGCAAACCATCAGATGGATAGGTGGTATGATTATATCACCTTCAATTTTGTTTGCGGGATGTTTCTTCTCGTACGAAAATGCAACTAGAATTTCTAGATCATCTCGTCTTGAAATGGGAAATATAGAACTCAATCGGTAATAATTTTGGCATTGACAAGCATTAGTGAACTCCAACATGAAGAAGATTAATATTGTATGTGAGGATACAGCGTGTGTTTGCTTYAGTTTGCACAAACATTTTATATTGCTCAAACGACCATTACTTGCCCCCATAAAGTCAACATGCGTTAAGAAAAGTCTTCCAGCAAGGCGTATTATAACAAGAGAGAACTAGAAACAATGTACCTCTGCTGCACTATCGAGATTAGCAGAATCAGACGCCTTGGGGTTTCCATAAGGACGAATTTCACTTTCACGGCCACGCCAAACAGGGGACTGTAATGTTGCCTCTCGAGATCGCATCCAATTCAAGTTCCCCTGTCAATGGATTCCAAAATTAAATATGGTGGTTGAAGCAGRGACATCATGCCACACAAAACTCATAACAAAACCAAAATTACACCTGTATGGTATTAATCTCCCCATTATGGCCAAGAAACCTCATTGGCTGGGCAAGTGGCCACCTAGGACTTGTATTTGTGCTGTACCTCCGATGATAGATGGCAAAAGGTGATGTGTAACGCTCACTTTGAAGATCATAGAAAAACATTCCCAATACTTCAGAACGWAGCATACCCTTGTAAACAATGGTCTGATTAGATAAGGTGCAAAAGTAGAGCTCAGTTGCCCAGCTTTCAGTGCTGGCAGCTCTTTCAATCAACTTTCGACATATGTAGAGCTCTCTTTCAACTTCGTCAATGCTCTCTTCTTTGACAACTCTAACAAAGACCTGTTGTATGTTGGGCATGGTTTCTCTCGCATTCTGACCAACAACAGAAACYTTTGTAGGGACAGGCCTCCATCCAATCACTTCAACACCCTCTTGAGTAAATATATTTACAACAACTGCAAAGAATATATAGGACCAAATAAAGTTTACTTRRTTTCTCCATGAAACACAYAATTTAATGTGAAAATAAGATAAAGCAGCATCCATTAAAAATTTATCATGATAAAAAATTAAAAAGGGTGCCCAAGCTTATCACATGTTGCAAAATGCACAACTTTCTTTACACAAAATCCACATATATCTGCCCTCAATTGTCAGCTCGATTGATGAAAACCAGATGAAAAAGCAATTAGCCCCACTGATTACTGCCTTTTACAAAAATATAACCCACACAACATTACTCATTTCAAGTCAATGACAACAGTAATATGACATAAAACAAATATGCAGCATGAAAGTGGTTTGGTGGTTGTTGGACAAACAATAGTCAACATAACGAAATTGAAAGTACCCATTATTTGAGCATGACTCGAATCTAACAAATCATTAATGATATGGGCAATATGAATACAAGAAGATAACGATTGTATGGCTTCTAAGCTGAAAACAGATTTCTTTCTGCACGTGCATAAGAAATTCTACCTGTTATTGTTCAGCCTTGTGCTAATCAATACTATTATTCAACCCATAACAGAATAAATAATAAATAAATAAATAGACCTTTTACCTTTTTTGGCTTCTTCTGCAAGGTGATCATCTTTAGGAGAGAAAAACCATTCACCACCAGTGTGTTGCCGATCAAAGGGAGCCATTCCTTGTTTTTAGCCCAATCATCAAAGAGATCCCAGGAATTGCAGTCATATTCCTGAACCGTCCCTGAATCATTAATCTGATCCACATCCCCACGATGCTCCATGCAGCCAAGTTCAGTAAGAGCATCCCTGACTATTTGATGTGATCCCTATTATCTAAATTGCAATAAATCCTACACCACATGCTCCTCTCTCTGCAAGATATCCTCCAAATTTACAACCTAGGAAATATGAAAGCATTGAGATGAGAAGCCATATCACAAATTAAGAAATGGTCAAAAAGAAACAGACCAGATACCTTTTCTTGTATAGATTGTCATAAACAATGAGGCCAAAATCATTGATTTTTTCACATATTCAAAGCTAATTACCAGCAAGTTCACCAGTCAACTTTATTCCATTCCAATTACTTCAAAACACCAAAGAGAAAATAATTGCACAATGAATTTACAAATAAGCAAAGTCAATATGAATCTATCAGTATACTTTGTAAACACAACTCCCAGTAAAAAAAAAAATGTGTTATTCTTGAGTCTTAAATTTCTGGCCTCCCCTCCCAATACTTTTGCCTCATGGGCCACTTAGCGTAAAAGCTTCCGGAAAATGGGGAAGAGAAATAAAGTGGGACGAAGGAGTACTTTGCAACATTCAGAAGTAACCAAACCACAAAAAAAAGAAGGAAGAACCGAGATCAGCCATTAGAATTTAAATCAAATATATCAAGTTTAATCAGGAGGTAACTCATAAACTACTACTCACTTGCAAATTGATCACTGAGTGAGTAGTAAGTGAGTAGAATCAAAAAACTTTACTACTCACTTTCAAAGCGTCATTTACAACCAACCGTTATCAGATAATCATCGAATTAAAACACCATTGCACAAAAATACAACATTAAGCAGCAATTGCATACCATTAGCATAGGCCTCATTTACTTCCGGGGCACCTACATTGAGCCACGGACGCACGTGTGCACAAGTGACCCATGTCGGGATTAGCAGCCCAAGAGTGGTGGTCACCAAACTGGAAATTTGATTTAGCTACAAAAATTCGGTAGCTAAACTGAATATGATTGACATTTGTTTAAGTATAAGCAAAAGTGACCCAGCCGGCCACCTATTAACAGTTCGCCACGTGTTTACTTCAACAAAAATTGGTTTACACTAGTATACAGTAAAAAAATTAAGTAAATTGTTGGTTAAATCAATGATAATCAGGTCTCAATCAATTAGAAACCAAGTAATAAGCTTTTGTCAATTTTATTTTTTAAAAAAAAAGTCCCAGCTATACCAAAATCAGGTGAAGTGAAATGAACTCTGATATTTGGGGAAAAAATGATCATAGTTCAGCGATTATAAACACTTTTATAGTTTCAGTTAATTATCAATTTCACATCCTTCTACTTTATTCACCTTATTCAACGAAAAAAAATTCTGACAAAAAAGGGATGAATTTCAATAAAAGATTTCTTGTTTCGAGTAATACATCGTTCACTAAAGAATCGACGCAAAAGTTCTTGGTGAAAAAAAAAAGTACAAATTTTAAGAGATCAACAGCACCAATCTGCTATTAGAAAAGCTAGACTATCATCACCCTAGTTGCTCACAAAAAAAAGTTCAATAATACAGCAAAAAATTCTTCGAAAAAAAATAGAGAAAAAATTTAATAGCCTCTATTTAGCTTCAATATAACTACAACATCCTGCAAATACAAAAGCGAACTGTTCTCCTTCATTCACTTAAAAAATGAAACGATACAGCAAAAATAGGAAAACAAAATAACGAAACTGTTTATAAACACTTCGAAGTTTCAAGTGTCATCAGCTAAACATAATGCCTTAGAAAAAACACTTTGAACTATTATTCACCTATGAATAAGAAAATAAGCAATAAATACAGCAAAGAAAATCAAGACGAAAATTCTGAAAAAACGAAAAACACTCAAAACAGAATGATAGATTAGAGTAAGAGTTAGATGTATACCTGCTGGTCGAGAGGATGAGAAGAGGTAGAAAATCTCTGAACAGCAGCGCAGAAGAAGAAGAAGAAGAAGAAAACGAAGCGGCCAGAAGTCAACGCCGTCAACGTCAAAAGCAGCTTTGATCGCGAACGAAACAGCGAAAAACGCAGGGAAGCTTCTAGATCGCGATCTCGGCGACGAGAGCGCTCTTGGAGAAGCCGACCGAAGTCAGCGAAACGAGCCGCTCGTTCGCGAGAACACCAGTTGGAAAGAGTACAGAAGCTTCGGCCGATATTGCAGCCGCCATTGAGCGATTGCAGCGCGCATTATCGAATCCATTCAACAGCTACTCAATGAATCAATCAACAGTCAATAACAAACAAACCTCAAATTGAAGATGATGAAGAAAGGGAGAGAGAGAGGGAATGGAATTCTCTTGTCAAAAATGATGACAGAAAATGAAGAGAGAAAAACGGAGAGTTATATCGGTGGTAGACTGCGTAGACAGGAAAGTCGCTCGTAAGATAGGTGAGGGGAGTGTGCCACACTAGTCTTTATCGACTTCTTTGGTTCTCATTTTATGTCTTCGTTCATAACTATTTCCTTTATCATATCAACATTTCTTAAGGATATATTCTTTATCTAGAAATGGTTGTATGCATGCGGATACACAATACATATAATAAATATCATATCATATTTCTAATGATGGATTTATTTTATCAACATTAATTAAAGCTAGCCTACTTTTGGATTGATTCGCAATTTGCAATGAAATCAATCATGGGAAGTGGAGTAGGAATTTGGGATTTRGATTATTTTTATTTACTTCGGACATGGTTGTTGCGAACTTGCGATAGATAATTGTTTTTCGTTTGAAAGCAAATGTTCTTCTAGTGGTTGTTCGGCTGAATGCAAAATCATAAGAATTTTTGCTTTCCTCAAAATGAACGAATTAACGTACGGAGTCATCCAACCCCGGGTACTTAAAGACATTTTTAAAAATTCTTATAAATTAAATTGTGAAATTTAAGTTCCACAAAGTAAAATTTCATGGTGATTATTTGTACTTCCCTGGTGAACCAAACAACATTTATTGGAAGCCACATTGCAACAATTTCTAATTTGACATTTTGACACTATCCACAATTTTTCACTTTGATCGTAGTAAAATATACTCCACTAATCATTTATTGTTCCTCGTCTTGGAATCATCTCAACTTGTAAATTTTTATGACCTAAAATTTATATTTTTATAAATAATAACTAGAAATATTAATTTTTAAAATTTTATTTCGTTATATATAAAAATTAAAATTATTTCATTTATTTTATTACGACAAAGTAGTACTACAAAAGGTAAATGCATGTGTTTCTCATTGTTATAGAAGAGGTGTGGCATGTGGGGACAATTTTAGCCGTAGTACTATGTAATAAAAATTTGTATTTAAACAAATTTGAGTGTTACATTGCAAGATTAAATTGACAGTAAACTAAAAAATGTGGTAAGATTGTGGACGTATGTAATAGGATGTATAATATCGAAAAAGCTAAATGTAGCCTAAACATTGATTAAAAAATTAAAAGTGGAATAAATATGCAATATTGATCATTTAATACATCGATTAGTGTATTATTTATCTTAAATTACAACTTATTCCTTTTTGTAAAGAAATAATTTATATCTTACATAGTCCTAAAAGACTGTACTTGTCATACCCATAATTAATTAGTGGTAACGTGGTTGGGAATTAAAAAGGTTAAAAAGGCTTAGGGATTGGGCAAAGGACAGAAGAATCTCCAATCTACATAATATTCAGGCAAAATGCAACACCTAGCATTTCTATCAATATAAAAACACCAAATTGCCATGTTCTGCCAAACCGTTACCAAATCTTACAAATCTTCAACACTCGATGTGTTTCTCATCAACTTATTAAATAATTTTCGTGAAAAAATAAGTTTAATTCGATAAAAATAAGTTAAGTTTAGTAATAATAGCTTAGTTCAGTAAAATAAGTTCACCTTAATAAACTTGTTAAAGTTCATTAAAAATAAGTTCAATTCAATAAAAAAAAGTTAATTTAACAAAATCAGTTGACGAAAACAATGTCTCATAGTAGTAACTTATTAAGTATTCCCCATAGTGCACCGTCTAAGGGCTCATTAAATAATATTCTCTGCGTCCTCTCCGGTCAAAAGATCACGAGATCGATTCATTTTCATTCTTCTGGCTCTCAAGACAAAAAAAAAAACAAATCACTTTCTCGATTCATTTTGAGTGTTATTTTTGATTTTTGACGTTATTTATAAACTTCGACTCTCTTTAATTTATACGAAATAGTGCTACAAAAGACTAATTATTAAGCTCCCCTAATTGTCACACGATGTTAACCTCTAAAAAAATTCACCCGCACACGGCCCACAACCAAAAGTCACATAAGTAAACAATTTTCGGTTATTGGTTGTTTCTTTCGTCTCATAAGATTATTGATTGCTTTTGGTTGTTTGATTTTAATATTTTTCAAGCTTAATTAATCACTAATAATGATGAATCTATCTATATTCTATTTAAAACAATCTTCACTAATTTCATTTTTCTCCCAAAATTCCTCCTAACTTATCTAGGCCTTGTTTGGGAATGGCTGTTAGCTGTTTTCTCTGGCTGGTTGACTGGTTTTGTTCTCTGGTTGGATTCATTGGTTGTTTGACTGTAAAACATGTTTGAAAATTTGGCTGTTGGCTGCTACATGTAAAATGACTTAAATGACCTATTAGACTTTTTTTAACGATTTAATGTTAGTTGGGAAATAATGAGGGGTAATATGTAAATTAATTTGGCAAAGCAAAAGCCGATTGAAAAACTAGTGGGGGTGACTTTTGTTCTGAAAAGACAGCTAAAAGCCGATGAAAAAGCAAAAAACCAAACACGTTATTGACTGTTTGACCAAAACAAAAAGACCAAAAGTCATCAAAAGTCAATTTGCCAAAACAAGCCTAATAAATGATACATAAAACATGAAAAATAATTAATGACCACGGAGTACAAGATATGAATATAGCTTTATATTTATTTTAATTTAAACTATAAAACATGATCATTAATCTATAATTAGAATTTTTTACATAAATAAATCTAAATTATAAATAATTTTATTTTAAAAACTAACAAAAAAATTTATGTAAGAGTACTACTCTACACAACTATCAGAGAGTATTAAAAATCAAGCATTTGCTCGAGAAATTATCTAGTATTATTAACAATCGGAAATCAGTGAGTAATTATTAATGATTGAACGAGATGCGCTTCATTATTTAAAAATCGGAAAGAGAGCTAATCAACTGAGCTACCCTCACTGGCACGAGGTAATTTTTTTTCTATTGTGAACAGAACTTATCCAGAACACAATGAACGAATTTGGTACGTACCAAACTACCAATTGATTGGTAGAAAGTATTTCTTGAACAAAAGAATAAGAAAATTCAAGAAGAAATTAAAGTTGTGGCATTTTTATTTTTATTTTTTTTTATAAAAAGATCGAAAATGTCGTTGATTCTTGGAATCTTGCTTTTGGGGTGTGGTCATGTCTTTTAATCTCTTGTCTTTATCATATATGTCATCTTTGTCACTAATAAGGTAGTTGTGCATGTAAAACAAGCATTGATAACTCATTTCTTTCTATTAGCATGCATCAATTATCAAATTTGTGCAATTGTATACATGTGTCATTACGTTTATGGTAAGATTAAATGAAGAATCAAATCTTTGTGGCATTGTGTCAATGTTTGCTACATGCTATGTTCCAGAATAACGATAAATAGAATCTAACCGAGCTAACTATTTAGAAAACGATTCTTTTCTTTTGGTCATTTTGATATTTGAATTTCACCAACTTTAATATTCGGATTCGATATTCAAAAAATAAAGTAAGAAAAATTATACGTCTAATTTGCTTGAAAATCGTTGCAGCATTTGACTATGTGCAATAAGATTGTCATACGTATGATATGACAGAAGACATTCACAAAGATGCTGTAGAGACGACCTCCACATATATTTCTCGTTTTTTTTTACGGTATAATTTTTTGAAACTATACCAGTACATTTAATTAGCTTCGATTTTCAAAGTAAACATAGTTAAGATGTTTGATTGATCTATGTGTCAATTATTAAATTGAAGATGAAGTAAAACATGATAAAAAGTACATTTAAGAATTTCATATAAATTGTACAATGATTTCAAGTGTCGACTTCTTGCCCTCATGTTTACTGTCTACTACTCGTATATCAAATCTCTACACCCTTAACAATTTCAACTTTATTTTATTTTTATATTTTGAGTCAAATCTGTACTTTTAAACATAAATAATATTTACAAATCATAACTATAGATATGGTCTTGTAAAAACTTGTACGAATTATCATGAATATTCTATCAAATTTATTATTTCAGTAATTAACAAGCAAAAATTTAAGCGATTAGCACAAATTTAAAAGATCATATATAATCAATGTCGCAAATTAAGAGACGAAAGGAGTACCGGCAATCTAGTGCTACGGTGGTACAATGGTACATATGAGGACATGTGTGCTTACGGAATTGGAGCATAAAATCATGTTAAAAAAGAGAGAAGATATTATTTAGGTTGACAAAATGGGAGTTACAACTATACAAGAGTTCACATCATACTAGCATAGTTGTTATTTGCTACTTGTTAAAAAAATAAATATCTTTTTTTATACTATTGATTTTTGTATTGGTCATTAGCATCACCATGCAAGTATGCAACTATATGCAAGAGAAGTAAACACATTACATGGGTGATGACGAAGTATTGATGCAACGCAAAGTGAGGTGTTCGGTTGTATCCTCTTGTCTCCATTATTTTACGTACTTATTTTATAAACTACTTTAACTATGTATTTATGGAAACCCTCAAAAAACAATATGTTTACTTCGTCAAAAAAAAAATATCCTCAAAATTAATAGAATTCTCCTTCCTTTAAATCATTATCAACACATTAAATCACTTAAAGTTCATATGTTATTATTGTCCGTCGATCTCGTCAGTCTCTGTAAATACAACGAATAATTAATTTAAAACTAACCAACAATTAATTCAAGACAAATGCAAGAAATCAGCAATTGAATTGTTGTTCTCAAAAAAAGAGAAGCAATCCAATTGTTGATAATAATTTGTCTCCTTATAATGTTCAATGATGTTTCCATAACTAACATTTGACACACACACACAAAAATGGAGTCATTTTCATCTACAAGTATAGTAGTTGCATAAATATACTTGGAAAAAAATGAAGGGCTTTTCCATGTGTTTAAAGGTCAAGAGACATACCTATGTGATATGTCCTATATGAAAGTGGGTCCCATTGGCCTATTCTTTGCTATCCTTTTTTTTTTCTTTTCCAAAAAATTGTGGGCATGTTTTCATTCATAACCTTTGATACCAATATTTGTCATCACAATTGACAACCACATGTACTACATCTTTATAGAATCCCACCATATTGAGGCTTGACCCAAATAAATGTAGTTCCTCAATAATTTCTCCAATTTAATTGTTGCCCCTTTTATTCTCAATCGATAGAATAGTTTTGTTGTGTCATTTTCAATTCCGACTGACTTTTGTTGGTCATGTCACTTATAACGGTTCTTAAGATTTTTAATTCGATTTTAATTAAAATTTATTTCATTYTATTTTACTTGTTATGTAAGATAAACAACAATGAAACAATTCAAAAACTTGTGACAAATTAACTATCATGAAATCACCTAAGTTAATGGAAAACGGGAAATCAATATAAGGATGGACAACTAAGGGTATCCATTATCGGCAAATCTCTATTGTAAAAGATTTTTTTTTAACTTGATTATCAACTTAATTGAACTTTTCTATAACAAGGACTAGAGAGGATTACAATAAAACAACCTAAATATCTTATATTATGGCCATTCAATATCTATCTTTTTCCTTATTTTTTTCACAACTATGGTAGCTTTTCAACTTATGCAATGCAAACAAGAAGACAAWAGGATACATACAAAGTATTACACATTTGTGGACAAGAGAATACTCCCCCGTTATACTTTATTAGCAACACTGATAATAGAGAGTTCCCAATCAATGCAAGGATTTTTAAGTGGTGGTTAATGTATAGATTAAAGAAAATTAAGGGAGAGAAACAATGTAGGAATGTGGTAAGGATTAGAAAGTAAAGAAAATAAAAAGGGAAAGAGAGGGGGAGAGCGGATTATTCACTTTTAGTTACGTGTTGGCAAATAAAAACGTACGAAGGAAGCGTAATGAAAAAACCGATTTGGTAAAGTACTCAATATCTAAAAATTTATATGTCTTTCCCCCATTATTCGGTTTTAAATGGCAACTCATATTTGATGAAGAAAATATTAAGTGTTGCTATTAAGTAACGGAAAGAATACTTAATTTTAATACTGTAGTTTTTTATACCCTTTCTCTGTTTTTAAAGATGCAACAAACTAGTTTAAGTTTCGATTATGGCTACCTAGCTCAGCTCAGCTCGTTAAGATTTTAATAATTGTACACGTAAAGTCTAGACAAGTTTAAATCACCACTCAGCCAACAAAAACCAATATAAAATAAAATGAGTCCTTGACAATGTAATTTGGTATTGTAAAACATATCTATCAATTAGGCCCAGTAAAGTATATCCACTAATGAAAAGCTCTTCTTCTTCTCTTTTTTTTCTTCAAGCATTCATTTACATCAAATCATACTAATAAAATGTTAGTATTACAAGTTTAGATGGCAATTTAGCCAATTGATCAACTATATAATATCAGACTTCATTCAGTCAATCTATCATTCCAACTTCATAATCCCATAAAGGGGACAATAGTAACATACGATTGAAGAATGATAACTACTAGTTACTTACTTATTCTAACACATTACAATGGCATTACATACCTAGCACAATGGCAGCCGTTAAATCAACTATTATACAACACAGAGGCAAGTATTAACACCCTATCTAGAAGAAAAAGAAAGACGAAGAATATATCAGTTTTGAGCATGTGCTATACAATTTCCAAAAATCGCGTTTCCATGGCAGCAAAATACGACAATTGGTTTACTGGTGGTGGTGCTTCCTGATGCCATGCGACACCGCTTCCAGACAATACTTAGGGCGGCTAACACACGCAAAAGGCCCTAAATAAAAGCTCCAAACAACAGGCACATCACAACTCTTGTGTAAATGGAAGCTGTTTGAAATTAAATGGCTATCGAGTGAATTTTATCAAAGTGTCTTTGGAACCACCCGACTGAACAAAGCAAATGCAATGTCCGTTATTTGGCAGCAATAACGCAATTTTGAGCACATGGCTATCAACAACGATTCAACAGTTCAGAATTTCTCCTCTGTTAAAAGGTTGGCTATGATGGTCAACTACTATTGCTGGCTTCTCTTCTGATTCGAAGGTCCTTCAGTTATCATTCATATGACCTGCTTTCACAAACATTATACATCAAGCAACTTGTAGAACTCAGTTATTAATTAGAGGGCACATACAATGTGGGAAAGATTTAATTCTAAAATAAATTTGTGAATCTAAGGATCACACGAGCGAGGTGCTAAGAGGTTGTGTGCTTTTGAGTTTGAAAAACAATTCCTACGTTGTGTGTTGGAGGGGTTTAGAAGCTGAGAAGAGTATGAATGAACCATATCGCCTGAGAGGTTTGACAGTGTTGAGAAGAGCTTTGTTGAATAGGGGGTTACATATCAGTGTGAAGCCCAGTAATCGATTTCCAGAACTCTATCTCATGGAATTCAATAGAAAGTCTTTGGAATATAATGAAAAAGATAACGTTCCAACAACCTCTTAACTATTTGGGTTCTAGACTCTGGAACTTTTGCAGATCTGAAGATGAACCTACTTGGCGTGTTCTCTGTGTCATGACTCATTCGAAGAGTAACAGAAATGAGACACCGAACAAGCATTGGAGTCATGAAAAGTTGTTCTTTGTTTGTGAGGAACTGAGGAATTGTACAAAAGGAGTTTACTTAAGATAGTATAAGGTATGGTGTGGTGGAAGAGTTAGTCTTATCTACATTTGTCCACGTTTAGAAGTTCTTTTAAATTTAAAGTTGTATATTAATCATATAATCTATGTAGTGTCCCAACTAGTTTATGTGAGAATTCCTCTGTGATGGAAAGTGCATGATAATGTAGTAAATAGGGTGTTGAATAGGGTAACGGAGAAAAGTATCATAGAAACAACAGTTAGAACCAAACACTTCACCTGCAAAAGCAGCCTTCCAACAAGTTTTTTAGACGACGGTTTGCTGTCTATATTTCAGCATGGCACACATGGCAACATGCAGCAGCACTACCCACATAGGTCGTAAGTAATTTCCAAAAAACTTATTTAAAATTTATATTAAGATGATGATTCAATGTACAAGAATGTGGGAACTCCTATAGAGTTCTAAAGACGGCCACAAAGAAAATTACTGGTAGCAAAGACGAAACAGGCAGAGAGAAACAAGAGTGAAGAACTGCAAGCTGGTGTGTTTATAGCTCTTTACATATACCACTTTGTGAAGGGAAGCATGAGCCATTGAAGGGAAGCGCCGGGCTCTCCCTAGCAAGGTGTGAACACAACTACATTTTGCAGCTTCTTTTTTCCGTGCTTCTTGCCATCTGAGAACTCCTGTCGTTCTTTATACCACAAATCAACAGTTTCTCTTGCTTCTCTAACCGAAACCTAGAGCAAGTGTACATTAGAACCAAACAAAAATCATTTAGAAGTTTGGGTATCAGCAAGGCCTGATTTGAACTAAATGCCATAGATTAAAAAAATAAATAAATAAACATAATATGAGCCTCATCAGTTAGCTAAAAAACAATTTTATAATCTGTTTATCAAATTTTTCTTGCAATTAAATCGATAAGAGTATAAGACTATATGATAGGCATATTAGTGTACCAAACCAGACCTATTTAACAGAAAGGCTCAATAATATACCTTCCAGTCTTTAGCAAGACCATCGGAGTTTTGCCATATGCAATGGAAAAATTAAGCATTTTAGCTTTCTTCTTTCAGAACCAAAAGCATCCTGAAAACAATAATTGCTTAAAACATCAATCACAACAGAATAGAAGATAAAAAGGGTCAGAGAGATCACAAACATAATACAATCCAACAGCATAAATGACTGGAATTCGAGAGACTGATATTAAATATAAAAAGGCAAGCACAACAGATCAACAATCAGGCAATCAAGTATCTAGAAATTATTCGTAAAAAAATAAAATAAAAAGTATCTAGAAACATAATATTATGAGTTCACAATAAGGGATGTGCAACAGCAAAAGGCAACAAACAACCATTCCAAATAAGCTATCCAACATAAACGTTTATCCTAAAAGTTATAACTTGCAACATAAAAGCCTTCAGTGGTTTTTTTAATCATCCCTTGTTACAAGGTTACAGTAATTCCACAACTACATGCCAAAAGCATCCATAAACGATTCATTGGACAGTCGATTGCAATATAAAAATCAAGGGTCCAAATTAGTACTTGAGTAGAGGACAGGAGGCTTTCTTCACCCGGTTGAGGATGCCATTCAAGAATTACTTCTTTTTGTTCAAAGCTTCCCGAATATATGGGTACATGTTCATTGCAGTTCTTGAATGGAAATCTCCACCAGCTTCAAAGGCTTCTTTCATACTTTTGCAGTCAGCAAGGTGTGCGAGAATCCTAAGTTCCACTATGACAGGGAAGAAAATTAAGCATACAAAATCCATCAATTGGATGATATTATCAGAATGATCCACGGAAAAAAAAAGTAAGCCTACTTGTCCATAATCAGCAACAATAAGTGAGTTTCCAGGGCAGCAACAAATGCCTTGCGAATCTTATATCGATCTTTCTCTAAAGCAGGTTGATTCTGATGGATGTCAAACAGATCATGATGAGTTTAAAATAGTACATCTAAAGTTTGTTTTCTCCATTATTGTACAAATAGTGTGAAAGAAGCTGGACAAAACTTAACATAAGCAAATCACGCTTACAGAACAATTAAAGAAAAATCAAAATTTTCAATTTATAATAAACTTCAAAAATCTAGTTATCTACGCCTTTGCATAAACCATATTGGTGGGTAAGTGGGTGTGGCGTTGTGTATGGCGTAGGGTGTGTATGTGGGGTGGTTGGGTGTTCGGTGAGGTTGTGG
Organism: Bassia scoparia; assembly: GCA_008642245.1. Taxonomy (NCBI): domain Eukaryota; kingdom Viridiplantae; phylum Streptophyta; class Magnoliopsida; order Caryophyllales; family Amaranthaceae; genus Bassia; species Bassia scoparia. The sequence continues at coordinate 16,433 of SNQN01005505.1, read as the reverse complement.
GGGTGTGGTTTGTGTGGTGGGTAGGGGGGGTATTTGTGGGGGGTGGGGTGTGTTGTGGGATGTGTGGGTGTTGGTGGTTGTTCGTGGGTGAGGTAGTGTGGTGGGGGCTGGTTGGTAGGTGGGAGGGTGGGTGGGTGCGCGATTTCATGTGCGTCGGTGGGTGTGGGTGGGTGGGTAGAGGTGGGTTGCTGATTTATTAATAACATAAAAAAAAAAAAAAAAAAAAAAAAAAAAAAAACAAAAAAAAAAAAAAAAAAAAACAAAAACCATATTGTTTAAAAATGCACAAATCTTGCCAATACTCGGTGAATTTTGAGCACAATTATCATCATATAAGTAGTACGAACTGCATTGGCCTCCTAGCAGACACAACGGCCAGTTTCAGTATTTAACTTCAATGAGATGAATGCGCCCATTTTTCCCAGAATACATGACTTCCCTGAGATAACGAACAAATATCAGACTGATCACAAATAAGATAAAAGAACTTTTAAGTTTAAAAATCTATAGTGTAATCTAGGGCGGCAAAAAATTAATTAATTGACAAGCCAACAGTAGCAAGTGTTGGTCAAGAACTTTCAAACCAATTTAACTACCCAATGTCAAACGCAGCACAACATGCTTAATACAAATAATTCCATAGGTTGGATGAGTGAACTTTTACATAGGCATACAACTCACTTAAGGTCAGTTCAAGTTCTGTATACCACAAACCTGTATTTCATAGCAAACCTAACTTCCAAGTTAAATGAACAAATAAAAGATTGTTTTGTGTTTTGAATTCTCTTCCTAATATGGATAATTTGTATTTTGAAGGTCTTAGAATGCATAATATTTAGGCAAGTCATTAATTATGTTGCTTCAACGAAAATATCGAAAGATTTCACAGAAGGGGTTTGAACTATTACGGTGGGGAATTGGGGCTTGAGGGGTTGAACACCTTGAAACTATATTCAGGATATACCTGCAAAGGAGATAAGTTGATATCATGAATCAATCGAGCAAACTTCACACAAAGAAGCATAGATGCAGGCTCCATTCCTTCTTAGCCCTCCTCCAAGCAGCATAAGCTGTCCATAACCAATATATTCACATCGTTTTCCCTGGTCGCTGCATCGTCATCACTGATCTTATGCATCAATTGAAAAATCAATATTCTGCAAGAGACCTTCCCAGCATAGCTTTTAAGGCATCTCACTGGCAGAGGCCATCCATTTAGCGTATAAAACTCAGTTGTAAAGTAAACCAATTTATGCAATGTAAATGTCACGATAGCTTTCTTGGAGTCTTTTTTCTTCTTCAATCAGATTAATCAATACTTAGGAACTTTGAACTCTTCTCTGTAGGGAGAACTCATATGGTTCTTCCGTAAAAAGGAAGAAGGTAAAGCTCTGCTACACAACCTGATTACAAAGATTGGAAAGCAGCAATATATGCGTCCGTACAACATGGCAATCGAAAACGAGTTCAATAAGGATCTCATTCACATAAGAACCAACCTTTTCCTCAATACAAGGAAAAACAGAAGGATAGCTATCATAGCATCATGCATATGGATATATAAGTACGGGTAATTTTGGTAATTTATAATAATTTAGAGATTAAGATTAGTAAAGTTTCTGGATGTTTTTAGGGTTAATTATCTATATATATCTAAGTATTAAGGGAGTAGTCAGAATCTACTGATGAGAAGAAATCGTTTGTATTGTAGAAAGTTTGGAGAGGGCAACTACTCGAAAATTGTTTAGGGGTATAATATATTTTAGTGCAATCCGTATCACTTCTCCACATTTTCTGGCATTTCTCTTCAAAATACACCCTGTCTTTCTATAACACATCATTAATCACCAGTAACAGATGTTGGTTGCTACATAGCTGACCAAGGAAACACACAAACATGAACATATTACTGAGAAAGAGATGTTTATAGATTACAACAAGACCTCCTATCCTCCATTGGCGCATAAATGGGTCATAAGTCAAAATCATGCTTATATATGCAATGAAAAAGGCAGTAAGGATGAATGTGCAATCGAGGATATCCTTTGAAGAAGAATAATTATTGAATTTACAGAGAAGTGGGAACTGTACTAAATCCAACTAGCAATGCATCAGAAACATGGAAAGAAACCAAGTGGCATGAATAGTTTAGTAAAATTGAAGATTAGAAAAGATGCAACCCAGACAATGAAAATTGACTACCAGAAACAAGAACTACTGAAAGATAATACGCGACTTTAAACGAAGACAAGCGTAAACATCTTCTAAACTTTTTAATTTTTAATTACGTTACTATGCAGAAGTGCATCCATGAAAACTTATGTTACGGCTTAAAACAAGAAGGTAAATCCTATTTTTCAAAAGAGAGTTGTCCAAATTAACAGAATGCGAAAGCTCTAGCGTAAATTGGTGAATGCAAGTCAGAACATAATGCTTGAGTTTAACGGGGATGGGGGGGAACCAAGGCTCAGACATAGGCAACTGATCATAGCAAGACATGACTCACCCCTTAAAGTTCAAACCCCCATCCACCCACCCACAATCTCCCCTGCTCTTTCCTGTACTTCAAGCCGCAGAAAGTGAATTCATTTGGTAAGAGCAAGGAGACAATCGCTTAAGATAATAAAGAATACATTAGAGTTAACTGAAGAATAAAGATTGCAACAGAGTAATGTGCCAAAACAAGATATTCCAGACAATTTCTGTATATTATGCCAATCCTATCAATAAAGTTGGGTGTGGTTAAGCTCCTGAAAGATGCAAGACGCTTTCAATCATCAAATTTTGTCCTCACACAGAAAATGCCCTCACACATGGCCAGTATATGCAGTAGCACTATTATTATTCAAGGACATGATTCAATTACTAACAAAAATCAAACTGATCATTTAATATGTTTAATTCAGATACATAGCAAAGTGAACACAGCATATACAAAAACTTTTGACGTCACTTATGAAGTATTGATCTAGCAATTATCTAAGAAATATAAAGCTTTCCAGAGAGATAACATCAAAAAATCAGATGAAATCTAATCTGATGTTCGGCATGATATAGGCTATGAAGGAAAAGTCTCCTATAATATTAGTTTATTCACAATCGCAGGTCATAAACCACAAGCAAATTCAAGGATTTTGGATCACACGTCATCCATGATAATTATAACTGTGCAACTCATCTTTCTCAATCACTTTCAGATCCAAACCAAAGTTCAGGAACTAAGTTCACAGTGTTCTATAAATATCAATTTGTCGTTATCAAATAATAGTCAGTAACAATTAAAAACAGAGAAATAACAAGATGATATACCAACTAACTACTGTTTGCAAATACCACCAAAGGAGCGTTCCAATTGCGCAGCACTTTCTACATTCATAAAAATAAACCTAGCTCCAGGGCAGTAACTTTGAAGCCCAGTTCCGAAACGATCAGCAGCAACTTTTTGTTGAGAAATAGCCACTTCTCCACCTCTTGAAGATATGCCCCGAATCTACTAGCATTCCTTCTGTTTCCATTTGCACAAGAATTTTGCCAAATGGCCTTCAATGATTATTCAATAGAAATTAAGCATATTTCCTCTAGGTTACCATATCATTATCCATTGGCATTTTTTTAACTAGATTTCAGTCTCATCAGCTTCAAAGTATCATGGAGTTAAGAAGAATAACATATCACGGGTACTCTTCCGATGCAACTCTTTCGACTGAAAGGAAGAGAAACAGTTTCCCCAGAGACTCCATCTTTCTTTGCCTTTCTCCTGCCAAAATGCTTTCATTGAAATTTTGCCCTCATGGAGATCTTCATGTTGGCACATTTATTCTAAACATGACATCTGGATTCTTGATAGTGCTTCAAGGGAGTACCCACATCTGTCCGTCTCGAAGAATCCCACAATCGGCCATGTGGCATTGTATCAGCAAGGAACCCGAAAGTTTAATCCTCATAGTCTCACAACATGCAATCAAAGGCTGTAATTGTGCCAAACTACACAAGTAAAACAATCAATCACTGAGTGCCAAGAATCTGCATAACAGCATGAAGCAACTCAATATAAAAATATTTCCCTCTAATTAGTGAAATACAAAGAATGGATATTAAACACCACTGTAAGCTTTTGAATCATTCAATATATTTGCCTTTCTGTTACTTCATCTTTCATACACTGAGGACGAAAATCTCAGGGCGCTTCTAAAGATGACAATATTAACACAAACACCAAGACCTTTTTAGATGATTTATAAACATTGGCGAAAGTCTGATTATAGGCTCAAGCATTCGAAAAAAGTTCGTAACAAGTTTGGGGGGGTGGAGGGGGGGGGGGAGAAATCAGCTTGATCCAGATTCTCGCTATCAGCACAGCAACGCAGTTGTCAGGTACTATGCTTGCAGAAGTCCAAAAATATTACAATGTGTTTTGTCTAATTATGTATTCTATTACTTTGTTGATAAACAGATAATCGGCTGGCATGACACAGACAATATATTAATGATAACTAGTCATGTTACAAATCATCCAGTGTCATGGCTTCATCGTCTATTTGGAGCAATTAAAGCACAATCAATCATTCATACCAAACTTCCTTAAGGCTTACTCCCTTTTATTGGACGCTCTTCAAGAATGGAGCAAATTCAGCCAAAATATCCTTGCCGCCACCATCTTAGAACATCAACCCATATACAAGTTTTCCCATTTCCATAGTCCTACTCTTTGCCAGAAATAATACTGAAAGCAGATTATTTCCAGATCTCAGGTGTCTCCGCTTCACATCAATCTTGATACTATCATGATAACATAACTCTATAAGAATTGAAAATTAGCTCAACACGATGTACTCAGCTAGACATCAGCAAAGACCGGTATAAAATGCAAGGTAGATGACGTATCTTTTTTATTCCAAGGTAATAATACACAATTTATGCCCCTAGCTTTCTTTTCCAATCAAGAATTATCAACTAATAAAAGACACGCAATATAACACCCCCCACCAAAAAAAAAAAAACACAGAGGAAGCATCCTATGAAAGCAAACATGACCTCGGTATCAACACGGCAGGTATGAGATGCTTGTACTCATGCGTAAGCATATGCCACAACTTTCCCTAGCAACAGTGACATTGTCAAATGACAAGAATTGTCAAAGATACTGCAGAGCTTCATGGCGAAGCTTCTGTGATCACTGTTGAGCATACTTAGAAATGTCACGCTGGCAGAATTGTCACATACTATAATCTATTCTGAGTAATGGGTATTCTTCCATTCTTTACGAAGCTAAGCCATTAGCAGAAAATGTCATTTCCGACTTCTGAGAACAATAGTGTCCATAGCAGACTCAGATTGAAACATCATTCCTTTCATAAGATAAATTTGTCACCCAATCTTTTCTTCAATGATAACCATTAACGAAGGGAGCTTGTCAGCAAACACTGTCCATATTAAAACAGGGTGCTGGTTAAAATTTTTTAGTTTAATTGTTCACGTTTGAAAATGAAACACGTTCGAGAATATATACAAATAATATAATTATAAAAGCACTACATCAAATCAGGCAATACTACTCCAGGTTGCTCCTAATTGATCACGTAGCTTCACAAATCAACAGGAGAGGTGCAAAGCAATGAGGCCCAGAAAGGGGGGGAAGGGGGGGGACCGAAGCAGAGAACGCCACCCTAGAGATGGCATTCTCACCCTCACCTGTAGTGTACCGACATTGATTCTTTGTGGCTTCCTTGGGTGATGATTTTTCTCGCGTCCAACAAATTGTTAAGGCTCTTTTTACTTGTTTAATGCTGTTTGTCTCAAATTTCCAAGATGATTGACAGAGGGTGCCACCTTAGTTGTACTACTCTCCAGATCTCCTTGGTGTCCACAACGTCCTAGATTGAAAGTAGCAAGTGAGGAACAAAAGCACATGACGTTTTCATCTCAAAATTCAGACAACACTAATAACTTCATGAAACCAAGTACATATAACAGATTTCAAATATTTCAGATAATGTATGTAATAAGTCATGTCATAATCTGGAAGAATACTACCTCCGGCTCCGTCATAACTATAGAGTATGGCACATACGAATTAGCTGTAAACTTGAAGAGTCGCATGGCTTCATAACAAGTAGTAATACCAGTATAATAATGGAGTCGATATACAACAATTGTCAAATTTTGTCCTCTACAAGTGCAGAAGAAATTATTCTTAGAAGGCAAATCATGATATGGAGGAAATAAAGCATGCCGCCACAATTTTTAATGTCACAGGAGAATGCCAGCCATTGTTGAGGTCAAGAGGTCAAGATGAAAGTATTATTTCTCTAACAAACAGAAATCCATTTATTTCCCTAATAGAGCCCTGGAAAGCAGTATAACAGCAGTAAAAAACTGTGGTTATATATGAACAACCTACACGTATCTAAAAGAGGTTCTCGTCTGAGCAAGATTTTCTCAGACATTTCAACAAAGAATGCGCACCCATTATTTCTGATTGACTCGCAAATTGCTCTGAAGATATATTGCTTCAGGATGATCTAGCTTAACATTTTTTTATCATCGAGCTGCCACATTGATCGATATATAGGCTCCTTCCTGAAAAGTAATTAAAACAATAAGCAACCAACAAAAAAACATAAACTTACAAGGCAGAAGATATTGCTACAAATAGCAAGCATGTTAAAGAAAATCACAAACAAACATACTGAGTATAAGAGTAAAATGTTGGGCAACCAATCTGCTACTTCAAGTGAGCAAGATTAATGCATTCTATTACGAGAATAAACCTCATTTCAACTCAGAAGCAGCAATGAATGATGTAATATTGAAAAAGCTTAAAATGTCCTCACTTTGCTTAACAACTAGATAAATCATGGATAATATTCACCTATGAACACACTAACTCCGGTCATATAACTTATTTACATGCATTTAATCAAGCTTCAACACAGAAATTCTTGTAATTTTCCAAGCAGTTCCTAATTATTTGGCAGCTAGTCAGCTATTTTCACTTACGCCAAGTTCGAGCCAAATCAGTCCCCTTAAACTTTTTTCACAAGTCAATGGCAACAAAGACAATTAACTCAATCAACACAAATAACTATCAAGTTGCCAAAAGTGCTTCATAATCTACTCATTTTTATCTCAAAATTATAGCAAAATAAGCTCTAAGTAAGTCTCCAAGGCTATAAATCGTGCTCGTCACCGCTTCACTACAAGATTAGCATTCAATCAGAAACAACATGCCTAGCATAGCCAAGTCCAATGATCAATCATCTCTTTGCAGCCGCAACTCTCAAACTTCGAAATTCGTCCAACTTTTGGCCTTGAAACTGACTTCAACAAAGTAAATTCTCTTCTATAGCACCCGATTACCCCATTCGAATCACTTCCAAACCCATTTAAGAAATAAGATTAAAACAATAACAGATCTTAGATTATGTACTGTTAATTGTTCATTTCTAATTTTGCTTGGAAGCAAAGTCAGACTCAAAAGTTCAACTTTTCCTCTTACATTACCATGCTTAAAAGTTAAAATAAGCAAAAATAATGCAGGACGCAAAGTATAACATAGCTAAACAAAATGCACCAACATTATTTTAAAAAAAAAAAAAAAACACAACAAACAAATTCACAAGACAAAGCTCAAAAAATTTTCCACTTCTCCATGTTACTATTACCATGCTTAATTAAGCAAATATGCATAGCAGTATAACATACTAAATAAAATGCACCCAACATTAAATTTAACAAAAAATGAAAGAGCACAAATTCAACACATTAGTAACAACTCAGCTCAAAACGGAAAATAAAACCACATGAAAATCAAAAATTTACAACGAAAGAAACATTGCAAGTGAAAATCAACAAAAAAACATAGACCATTGATTGGAGGCAGTAAGCAAAAGAGCGAGGATGAAGAGAAGCCAGCCATGCAAGAAGAAGAAGAGGAGATGGGGGAAAACCAGAAAGGGAGGAAAAGACGGTGAAAGCTTTGAAAGCCTGTGAAGAAACCACATAGCTGCTATGGCTTTGTCGAACTTTGCCAAGTTGATGACTTGCTACTAGCAATTACCAATTCGGCCGTTTTGTATTCCTTTGTGTTATTGGTTGTTTGTTTTTTGTGTGAGGTGGGAGGGTTTTGAGAGGTTTTGGGAGGTGGGTTCTGTCAGAGAGGAGTCATAGGATTATGAATGGAATTGAAGGAATGGAGGGAAGGCAAAAGCAAGAAGAAAGGAGGAGAGGAGAAAATCTGTGGTGAGGATTGGACTGAGTTGAGTTGGGAGTGTAGCATGTTTTAGGGAGAACGCAAGTAGCTGCTAAACTTGAAATTTACTGTAACTTTGTGAGTTGTTTTTAATTTTTTATACGAACTAAATATTTTTAGGATTTTTCTCCTCAGTAATCTGAAGTTCTTCTTAATTTCTCAAATATCCCGGTTTTTCAAAGCCTCAGGTACCTCTCATGTTAGAAAAAATTTCTCAAATACTTTAATGACCAAAAATCGTAATATAAGTAACCATTAATTTATTTCTCTAATTAACCTAATTATCCCACTTCATTCTTCCACCTCAACCCAAACCACCTTCAAACCCACCATTTCAATTGCTAACCCACGACCACCTTCTTCATCATCGTTCAATTGCTTGACATAACTATTGCAAATTCATTCCAATCTTTAATTACTTTTAAGGTAACTTTATTTGTTAATTCTCGCATTGTTACTCTCAATTATATTCTCTATTGTTCAGCTGCACTTTAAATTAATCTTGTTTCATTACAATATTGTTTTGAAGTTTGTTCAAACAAGGAATTCGTTCAAGAAATTTGTTTCGTGAATTCCATTTCAATATATTGTCTTTAATTGCAAATTGTTAGCTGAAAATATCAATTGAGTTGAAGTGCTTGCTAAACAAGATTGATTTTGATAATTTACTGAACGTGCCATTTAAACAACACTGGCTAATCAATGAAATGACACCTTTGCATACTTAAATTGGTTCATTGCTTAATTTTAAGTGATTTGATTCTCTGTGCCAAGATTTGGAAAGTGTAAGAAATCTGAGACTGGATTTTTGGGCCAATATCAGTGCGAATTTTGTTTGAAACAAGTAATAATTCATAATTATGATTGGGTTGGCAACTTGAATAAATTGGAGTTGTTTTCGCTTAATTCGTCTTGTATATTGTAAATGTAATGTGGTCATGATTTCGTTTAATGATACGTTAGCGTGCCCCAGTGGCAGAAGGCCATGAGACGCCGTCAAGGCGGTGCGAGAGACTGTCGCCCAACCAAATTGAGGCATACAAGTTGATTGGGCGTATTCTCTCCTGTTGTTACTCTCGACGCTGCTTGACACCGCTTTGTCGTTGGCTGCTTGGTTGTGCTGTTTCCACATCGTTCGACTTGTCCTTCCCTAGGGTTGAGTTGTCGCTCTCGTTTAGTGTCTTCTCATGTTTGTCTGTTGTTGTTTGTGGTCACAGCAACCATTTCTGGGTTTTGGGCTTGAGGTTTGAAAATGAAGTTGGGAGAATTAGGGGTTAATTAGGGAATAAACTAATGGTGTTTAACTTATTAGAGCGGTTTTGAGTCATAAGGGTATTTGGGAATTTTCTTAAGTGGAGGGTACTTGAGCGTTTTGAAAAACTCGGGGGTACTGAGAATTAAGCAAACCTCAGGGGTACCTGAGGAAATCCCAAATCATTTTTTATTTGCACGGATCCTAACATTAGTTTAGCATTTAGCTTGAGTTGGACAAAATTAGGGACAGATTTCTAAAATCTGTCCCTAATTTTGCAAAATTCGTCTCTAACTTTTTTTATAGAAGTTAAGTCAATTATAAATTTTGTGAGAATTGAGTATCATCACACTAAATTTATGTGGAAAAAAGGATCATCATTCTAAATTAAGTCCCAAAAACTGGATAAAAAAAATTGGGGGATGACTACAATGAAGAAAGCTAAGAGCGCAGTGGGAGAAAAAGCTAAGGAGGATTCGTAATGGAGTTTGAATGAGGCAAGTGTAAAGGAAACTTGCAACTACTTTATCATAGAACTGCAACAAAACATAACTTTCTACTATTGACATACTTTTTCTGTTGGTATACTGCTCTAGTGAACTTTAACGTTGGATATCCCTAAAAATCTAAATAGGGTGTATAAAAAAAAATTGCCCCGATTTCACAAAACGAGCTTCAAGTTATGCCCATAGAAACTTTGATTAAACACCTTCCCACGAAAACCTACTTCTCCACGTTGTTGGCAACGATCAATTCTAAAGTTGTTTCTCGTCATTCAACATTTTTTCATTCAAATCGGTGGTTATACACCCAACAAGCGCTACTCAAAAATAGTAGTAGCATTTACTTCAAAAATCTCAGAAAGAACTGTTGGTTTAAGGAAAAAATGAGTTAATTTATTCGGACAAAATTTTTGATCCATCACCTAGTCAGGGGACAGATTTTTTTGAATCCTTCCTAATTACTAGGACAGATTAAAATTTCTCCTAATTTAGGGACGAATAGGAAATTTGTCCCTAATTTAGGGAAGGTTTGAGATTCTCCCTAAATTTCCGTTGCTATGTGAGTATTTTTTTAGTAAGTCGGTGGTGACTTGGTGGATTATGAGAAATTGGGTTGGATGTAGTGGTTGCTACTAGTCTGTATAAAGGGTGTAGCGCCTATGTTGCATGGGAAGCTAGGTGTGCTTTGATGATTCGTTTGAAGCTGGCTAAGCAAAATCTCATAACCAGTTCAATAAAGTTCTAGAGATCTTACAAACTTTAAATGCTTACGTCGTTAAGGACATTTTAACCATTGTCCATGCTTGTACTTCTTTTGTTGTTTTCTCTTTGTTGCATTAGACATGCAAAACGTATCACACTCTCTGCTGAGTTTAGTTTGGTTGGGTTTGAATTGTGATATGGAATAAGGAAGAACCAATGTAAGCATGGTAGTGATGATCGAGGATCCCATGTTTTTTTTGTTTTTAAGAACACACTTCAATGTATCGCATTCTCTAACTCAGTTTAGTTTTGATTTGTTTAATTTTGTTCATTTGAATAAGAATATACCATTGTAGTTGATGTGATCATGGGTTGCCGGCTTACATATAAAATAAGCCGTTAATCAGCGGTTAGTTCGAACAAAAAATTGTCTAACAAACCGGAATTTAGATCGTGTTTGAAGGTTTTCGGGCGAACAAAAATTTTACTTAATTTTATGAATTTAAAATAGCAAAGCCGCACAAAAGAGTGGTAAATTTGGTTCGGGCTCGCTTGAAATGGGCGGAATTGTGAGGCCAAAGACCGCAAATTTGCTCGGCCGCGCGCGAACTAGTGGGTCGAGTTATTTGATCAACTATGCACTGAGTACTGTAGTCATGATCTTGTTTGTAAATTGGTAATGCGTCAAGGTCAACTCAGGATAATACATCTTATTTTCTCGTAAAAAACCTTAGGTATAACTATGCTAGTATAACTCTCATTTCATCGCCACTTTAGAAGATTAACGGTAGCGGTAGAATGACTAAGATTTTTTTTAACCCACTATCTTATCTTATTATCCTATTTAATTCAAGATTTTATATACTAAATACTACCGTATATTCAGTATATTTGAATAGTATTAAAATAAGTATCCATAATCTATAACTTCGTATTAGATAGATTCACTTTATTTAATCAATTTATTAAAAAAGGTAAGAAAGTATGCAAATGCATGCACGTTAACCTTTAGAAGTCAATTTTTAATATTTTTTTTGTGTTTTTTAATGTAGTGACGGATCTATTTATTTTTTGTTAAATGAGATAAATTGAGTTTTTTTTAGTTTTTAAATCTAATATTTTTTAATAATAAAAGAAGTAAACTTATATATATATGGTTTTTGGATAAGATCTATTTTTTTATTGTTGTTTTAGATGTAAAAGTTTTAAATTGTTAAATTTCTTTTTTTATTTACTTTTATTTAGTTATTTAACATTTATAAAAGTTTTTTGGATAAGAATATTTTTTTATGTTGTTTACATGTTATTAAGTTTGTACTCGTAGATATTTCCCGTTTTTATTTTATTGTTTTTATATTAGTTATTTAATTTATCTTTTTAAAGGTTTCTTTTGGATAAAATGTATTCTTTTATTTTTTTTTTGACGAGATGTATCTTTATTTCTATTTTTGTCATTTAAAATCATTAAATTTAATTGTTTTAATTTTTTGAGAAGTATATTCTTTTTATTAACTCTTTATACTTATATATTATTTTCTAATTTTTAATAGTATTTGGAACAAAAAGGTCTTCACAAAAAATTATTACGACCAGTTTGATGTTTGCTTATATAATAACATAGATAGAAACGATAGTATTATCTGTGGTCTGTTTGGATTAACTCGTAGATATATTTTTTTAAATATTTGTTTTAAGTTGTTATGATCATCTGATGATTATTCATATAAGTTGTTACAAAATTGTGTTATTGATATACCTATAGATTAATCTGATATCTTTTTCTTAAAGTATAAGTATTTAGAATTTATTTAAGCGCAAAATCCGCACAAAAATTATGACCAAGTGTTTGTTTATAATTTATATATATACGAGTAATATTGATTAATATTTGCACTCCGTATCTGACATTATCTAGTTGGTAAAGTATATTAAAATCGTTCACAATTCACTAAGTACAACACCCCCTCTTTTTTTCTTTTCTTTTTTTTTCCTTTTCTATTTTTTGTGCGTATAGTCGGTTTCCGTTTTTCTCTTTTCTGTTCTTTGTTTTTTTCTCATCTCATCTCTTTTTTGCGCGAGAAATTCATCTTCAATTTTCATTCTTACACCATCTTCATCTTAGGCCCTAATTTTCCTTCCGTTCTCTGATTTCAATTTTTGTAAGTATATAGAAGTATGACTAATCATTTCAATTTCATCGATCTAAGGGTTTTTTTCATTTTAAATTTAAATTTTAAATTTTAACTTTAAGTTTTGCCTATGATCTGGATTGACGTCAATTTTAGCGTTTAGCATTTGCATGCATTTGTGCGTTGTTGAAATGTGTTATTTGGTGAATTTGAATTTAATGTGATTTCGTGAATTTGATCGCCGTTTCTTCGAAACTTGTTGTCGGTTTGTTGCAGGTTTAAATGTTGGTGGATGCTCTGATGAAATAGTGCAGAATCTTGCTTTGCAATTGATGCATTAAGGGCTGTTTCAGATGGATAACCTTCTGCATTAATTCTGGCTAGAGACGTGCTCAACGTCTTTACGAGAACAAAGGTAGTGTTTTCAATTGTTATACATCGAATTTTGGTTTCTATTTTGTTTCTTGAATTCTTCTGCTATTAGAAATCTA
>SNQN01005504.1:25390-43994 GCA_008642245.1 Bassia scoparia | reverse complement strand
TAGGGCAATTGTGGTCGCTATGATATCTCGTCTTCTTATTATGCATGTTCAAATGGTCTCTTTAGTTGATGATTGTTTTGTTGACCGTTGAGTAGCGCCGTATGAGTATCGATTTGAAGAATGCAACTTGATGGGTGACAATGGGTGATCCTGCGTTGGGCAGACCTTCTCGAATGGAGCAAACGCCTACCCTAATTGCTTAGGTCCTAATGAGACCCTTAACAAGCCAATTAGGCCAAGGATGGAAATGGCTTTGGCTTACTAAAACGGCATCCAATCCAAAGGGATTAATCCCTAAGCAAGGAAGGGTTTGGTCACGCAAGGCAATTCACCCAGAGGGCGTGTTGGTGTATTCAAAACCAAAACTTTGGGGCTAACACAGTTACGGGTTTTGGAAAGAAAATCTAAAAATCGAGAGGCAGAGGGTTTATGGGAGGGAATGGGCTCAAGATTATTGTGGGTACCCAGCTAATAAATGGTGTATGGTCAATTCCCGAGCTGGCAACTCGCTCATCCAGTGCGCAAGCACCAATCACCGTGGCCTATTACGGCGAAGCGACCTATACTCCAAGGGGGTATGCAAGGGCAATACATGGGCAAGAGGAAACCGAAGTTCGCCCCATTTTCAAATAATCTAAGATCAACGCAATCTTGCAACTCACCCAGCCACTCAAAACTCAAACAACATTCCTTCATAATGCCGCACACCCTCAAGACAAGAGTTCCCAAAGAGACAAACCAGAATTTAGAGGGCTAAATTGAAGGCTCTTGACGGGAAATATGGCCAACCTTGCCCCAACAGATGATCTTCAAAATACTACATCCAAGCCGATCCTCACAAGCAATGTACCCGTCAAAGCAATGATGGGGTTCACATGATGAATCATAATGGGATGAGATCGGAAGTTGGTTGCAAAAATGGACGGTGGGGTGAGCGGTGATTAAGGAGCATTGCGTGAGAAGGTCGCATATGGGAGGAGGAAGAAAGCCGCAGCGAAGTGCACAGAGGAGTGTGTGAAGAAGTCAAAGGTGGAGCGAGAGAGTGAAAACCCAAGGAGGTGAGGAGCGGTCAACCTGATGGTGCGAGAAATTGCTACAAAACATGACACCTTAAGGCATAGAATTATAGACTTGGGTCTTGGACTTACCTTGGCCCTTTAATAGGGTGGTTGGAGCCGCTTGAGAGGAGGAGATTCCCCCCTTCTCAAGGGAGTTCTCCACTATGGAATTGATMCCTTCAAGTAGTTTCTCAACTACCTCGCCTTTTCCTAGAGTTTGGATASTGTCCTTAGCCTGCCTTGGGGGAGCTCTTTCCCCTTCTTGCCATGTCTCATAGTTATCCACAATTTCTTCGATAATGCCTTCTATTTCATCCTCACTTTTGTTCATTATTGGACCTCCCGCTCCGCCGTCCAAACTTATTTTTGAAGCATTGGTTAGACCCATATAGAAAGTTTGGTAGAGTAACCATTTGGGGATCRCATGATGAGGGCACTCCTTTTGGTACTCTTGGAAATGCTCCCAAGCTTCCCCTAAACGTCTCACCTCCCATTTGTTTGAAACCTTGGATTTTAGCTCGAAGCTCAACGGTTCTTTTGTGAGGGAAAAACTCTTGTAGGAAAGCCTTCGTTGTTTCCTCCCAAGTTGTCAACAAGTTGGGTTTCACCTCCTTCTCGAGCCAATCTATAGCCCTTCAGGCTAGGGAAAACTCAAATAACTTGAGCCTCATGTACTCTTGAGCTCCCCCACTCACCTTAATTGTGTTACAATATCGCTCGAAATCTTTCTAGTGTTCATGGGGGTTCTCATCCTTCAATCCGTAAAAGGGCTTGGAATCGATCAACTTGATCAAGTTAGGCCGGATTTCAAAAGTTTCTTCTATTGAGGGTAGTCTTATTGCCCTACTCGATGTAAACAATCCCGGGGCTCCCATTTCTCTCATAGTCTTAGCCATTGAAAACCAACTTTCTAAACTCTCTTTCCTAGGAACAAACAATCCAAATTGTCCAAGAGTAAACAATAAAGTAAAAAGTGTACTTCAAGTGAAGCACGAAAATCTTTTTGTTTTTTTTTAGAAAAAGCAAACAAAAACCAAGCTAGACTCGTAAAGGCTTAAACACCTTGCTATCCCCGGCAACAACACCAATTTGATGGGTGCCCGACTAGGGTCGTTGGGTAGAACGCTAAATCGGGTCACTATCAAATAAAATTTGTAAACCGATACTACTATCTATACACAAGTATAGTAGCAAGTAAGGGGTCGATCCGCAGGAAAGGAATCAAAGGGGTTTAAGTCCGAACTTATCAAATTTGGCAAGCTATCAAATTTTGSAAAGGGAATTTTGATTGAAAACTACCTAATTGAAGTACTTGAAACAAAGCTTTGGAAAATCAAATATTCTAAATCACCTAGGAGATACTAGTTGTCACCTTCTATAGTAAAGGATAATGCCAATCAAAATGTGTGTTCTACTCCAATCAAAAAGGGTCATTGTAATCATGGTTTGGAAATTTGATTAATATCATTTCCCAAGTCAACTAACCCTCTCAATCTCAGTTTCAACCAAGTGCCCTCAGAATGCTGCTTACGTAGCATCTGACAAATCAAAGAACATCACCAATACCGCAAGTCAAGTCCTCACAATCCCTTGCAAAGGGCTTGAATTAAGCACCTGCTCACCCAAAATAATGCGCGTGGCTCAAATCCAACCCACAATAAGTTGGCAAAATCAAACTTCAAGGCATCATTATCGGTGTTTTGGAAAGTAATAATTTAATCATCATCTTGGCTAATTGAAATGAATTATAAAGGGACTTCTAGCACTCCTAAGTTGCATAAATACTCACCACAACATGCTTAGAAGTTGAATAACATGAAAAACAAAGGTAAACATGAATAAGAAGTCATAATAAAGAAAGAAATTGTATCAACAAAAAAGGTAACAAGCAACTACTCAATAACTAGTCCAAATCAAGCAAAACTACAACCAAAACCTTCACAAACAGGAAGTAGAAAATCTAGTAACTAAAAGAACTCAAAAGCAAAAGCCATTAACAATACCCACAAAAAGTTGCAAAAAACGAAAATCAAGCAAAACTAATAGCAAACAACCAATAAAACTGAAAACTAAGCGAGGAGGAGGAGGAGCAGAAGAAGAAGAAGAAGAAGATGATGATGAATGATGATAGGAGGAGGAGGAGGAGGAGGAGGAGGAGGAGGAGGAGAGAGGAGGAGGAGAGAGATAATTAGAGCGGTTTTTAACAAAACAAAAAAGGAAAAAAATAATTAAAGCAGATTTAACGCGCTGAAAACAGGTTGCAAGTCATCTGTGCATTTTGGGAAGACACAACCTCAAAGGTCGGATTATTTTGAAATAATCAAAAGGTCGGTTTATTTTTGATAAGGCCTAAAAGGTGAGATTATTCCTGTTAATTTTTTAAAAAAAAATAGTCAATTTTATCTTGTTGAATTTCGTGTACTTTTTTAAATACATAATATTTTTCATATTCATAGAACCGTTGATCAAAATATTTTGATTCGGAATTGTTGTAAAAAGTGAAAAATAAATACATGGCATACGAACGTTAAAAAAACGGAAAGAGATAATGAGGTCGCTAAGTGGTAATGATTAATGACTAAAAGTGATTAAAAACTGATTAGGTGATTAAGAGAGGAGATGCGGGCAAGAGTCCAAAAAAGAAGAAGGAAATGGAATTATCCAAATAATAAAAGTGATTAAAAACTGATTAGGTTAAAAAGGAGGATGCAGGCAAGAGTCCAAAAAGAAGAACGATGCAACAAGTCTTGTCACATGACCCCATAATATTTGATATTTGATGGTCAATGGTCAAACTGACTCCTTCTGACGAGTCTGTTCCACAAACTCTCTCTCTCTCTGCTTTCATTACTGTAGCTGCCGTGTCTGTGCCTGTCCAACTTGGCAACTTCTCTAGTTTCTCTATAAATGACGCAGATTGTCAGTCATTTAGTGCCCCACTTCCTCCATTTACTCTTTTGACCTTTCTTTTTTTTATTTTTTCATTATTTTTTTTTAAGGGTAAAGAAATTATTTCATTTGAGTAAATAGGGGAAGTTAAACAATCACCTAGTGGGATAAAGGTCAATCAATTTGATAAAAAAGAATGAAATGTGGTCCTCAACCACAAAAGTGTAGGGAAGAAGCGAAAAAGGAATAAAGTGGGCCCAAATTTTTCGTGCATTTATTAAAATATATGTAAATAAAAGTGACATAGCTTTATGTAAAGGGGATCTATGTAAATAAAAAGAATTTATGTTGATTTTATTTGTGTCAACTTGCGTGATTGTCCTCTTTGGTCAATCACTGTGATCAAAATATCACTACCCCTTTATTTACTACAAGCCATACGGCATCAACAGTAGAGATCAAAAACAACAATACGGAGTAACATAAAATTGATCCTAATACAATTCTAATTCAATAGAACTATAATTGCTTGTAAGATAATGACATTGGCAAAATATGGTTGTTTGATGAATCTCTATCTATTGCAGCTTTCTACAGAGGTGTTGCAATCTCTGATGGTTTTGATTGAATATACTTTGGTTTCAACAATTGTGCGAAATTGATTTGATGCGTGATTCAACGCAATAAATTTTCATTAAACAAGTAGATTTTTACAACGACAACAAAAAAAAAGACGAACCTAAATTCAAAAAGGAGAAACAAAACCTATTTGCACAAAAGGGAAACTAAAATTAATTCCGACAAAAGGAAACTAAACTTAAAATCCACAAATGGGAACTCATAATTATTGAATAAAGTAAAAGACGATGAAAAAATAATAAATTGAAAGGAGAAATTAGGGGCTTTATCATGGAGGTATTTTCATCATGGTGAGCCTTTTTAGAGCTTTTAGGGTTTCACTTAGGGTGGTTGTATATACGATTTATTTTCAGTTTTAATTAAGTTCAATTTAATTCAGTTCAGTTCAACATAATTATTTTGTCAAAATGTATGCATGGGAACAATCTATTCAATATATTAATGAAAAATGATGTTTGTGATTAGGCTTAAAAAAATAAAACACTAAAAGAGTAACTTAAGAAATAAAATCAATGACTTAACAATTTAGAAATAAAACAATAACTTGGGATTATTAAATTTCATTTTTCCTAGAGAAAAATTGATAACGCGAGATTTAAACACCACTCAACGTTTAAGGAAAAATYGAAGTTAGAAAATAAAACATTATACATAAGAAAATAAATCACGCGCGGTTTAAACGCCACTTAACGTTTAACGAAAAATAAGAGTTAGAGAAAAAAACATTAAAGACGAAAAAATAAATAACACGGGGTTTTAAACACCACTCAATGTTTAACAAAAATAAAGGTTAGAGAATAAAATATTAAAAACGAAAAATAATTAGTTAGAGATTGGTAACGAAAAATACAGATTAGTGCGTGATTAGTGAATTAGCAAAGAACATGAAGAACACGAATGAAGAACATGAAGAACAAGGTAATATTTGATTAATCTTTGACAGTTATATGCTTAAACTATCTAAAAACTACAAAGCAMGAAGTAAAAAATAAAGCTTGGTAAAAATGATGSGAGCTTTCACTTATTTATAGTACAATGCCTACCCCTAAGTAAAATATAACAACTTAAAAGACTTGGACAGTAGAAAAGCACGTCCAACCAAGTGGGATAGCAAGGCAAGTGGGCGACTTGAAGAAAGTAGGAGCAAAACCGCGCAAGGGCGGCATTCTACGCGCAGTGATGACTGAAAATGATATCACTTCTTCGTTGTTTGTCCGAATTAGGCTTAAGACCTACCGTTGGAAAGATCCTGAAGAAAGCTATCATCTCCAATTAGAGTTGCGTCAAAATGTTGTGTAAATCAAAATATATGACCGTTTGAATCTAGATATGTACACATGGATGTGATTCTGCATGAAGTACTGATTGAAGATGGAATACCTTCTTCGTTACTTGTCTGAATTAGCCTTAGTGCCTACCATTGAAGAAATCCATCACCTCCAATTGGAATCATGTGAAAATGTTGTGTATGTAGAAAGATATGACCATTTGAATCTGATGTGCGCAAGAGTCTACCAAACAAGCCAAAGCTCCAAAACGTCTATCTAAATTAACCGAAAACTATTGAAAATGTGCTTATAAATAAAGCATAAATATCGTGTATCAAACTCCCCCACACTAAACCTTTACTCGTCTCGAGTAAGTTTAGTGAGATGAAGTTTTSAAAATGAAATATGAGTTTATATCTTTAAACACGAGTTAAAAAGTTTTTACTACAACTATAAAAAAATTATATAACAAGTAACTTTATTACAACCTTAAACCCGACATTGGAGAAGTCATGAAAAGTGATATGAAATGAACAACCCATGTCGTAAAATGAAATGCAAGCTAGAATAATCGTTAAGTAAGCACATGTCAACCAGTAACTCCTGCAAATGAAAAATTAGTAAGTAACTTCATATCTCACATTTTGCCAAGGAGCCCTTCGGGTTTTCATCCAAGCCTCCCTTTTATTTCTTTCTCTTATTTTTCAAATGTTTTATTTTTTTTTATTTATTTTTCTTTTCTTTTGTATTTTTTTTACAGAAAAATAAATACCGAACTCCAATAAAAGTGAATACATTGCACTATTAATCCCTCCCCCAAACTGTTTCAAACATAGTCCCATATGGGACAGAAATAAAGGAATAGGGAAGTAATAGTGCAAGAACCTAATTCACCACAAAAATTATCTACAAATATTATTAAAAAGTGTGCCAAACAATGTAGGCACGCCACTTGGACTTCACTTGAAATATTGTCCCTCCCCCACACTGTTTACAAATGTCAATGTGCCACATGTCATCATGCAATCAAATTTACAATTAATTTTCACATAAAAAACTTTTCAATTTCTTTAAAATATTTATCATCTTCTACTTTTTTCATAATATTTCCTCACTATATTTAGTTTTAGAATTTACTTAATAAATATTTACAATCGCAATTTCAATATATTGTACATCACATTTCACATACTCCCTCCATTCCATATTATTTTGTGCACTTGAGATTTTTTAACTATTCACATGAAGASGGAATCTTCTATATATGTATGAACCTATAATAATAAAAATAGTCATGTGGGATCTTATTTTATTCGTTTTAAAGAGTACACTAGTGGTTTGGCATTGGGCGGATGCCTGGGTCGTCGTTATATACAAGTTGTTGAACATATTTTAAATTTCATATTTATTTTATATATTGTGATTGTTTGCGTAAAAATATTAAACATGACTTGATGAATTTTTACATTATTCGAAAAAGATGTCATCAAATTCAGAAATGTAATACTCCGTATGAGAAGAAAATGGAACGTAACTAATATTTAAAGTATAAACATGACATTGAAGGTTCATATAAAATATGTGAACATTTAAATCACTATAATAATTAGCTGAGTTGGTAAGTCTGTTTTATATAACAGAATAAATCTTGTATTAAAGTCTTACTATGTGCAAATGTGTACGATTATAATTGTACACAGACGACCCTTGGCTCAATAAAAATGAATGTAACAACGTGGCATATACCATTGTTGACACCCTTTTTAATACGAAGTATTTTTTTATAGATTATTAAATTCAATTATTATAATTTTTGAAAATATACAATATAGAGTATTTATGATATAAAATGTGCGTGAGAAGTGTATGAACAGTGTATGACACAACAACATTGTGGAACGGGGGAGTTTATAAAAGCAATGAAATTAATGAATGGACATAATAAGATAATAGGAAACCGTATGACCGGGCAAGCTGGGCCCAAATAAGTAGTTATTTACAAGTAGATGCCACATTATTTATTATTATTATTATCTTATTTTATTGGGTCATGGAGTTGTTTGTGGCATTGTGGTGATGAGAAGACGCAAGGGTGTGTGGTGGGTGAAATTGAGGGGATGTGATGATGGTTTTGGGTGGTTTGTTTTTAATAAGAATCACTATATGTTAACGTGTGGAAGCACAACATATATAGTGAAGATGCATTAAAAACATTGGATTATATTTCGAAACCTTTATTTGAATGAAATAATATGTATAATGAAAATATGTAATCTTTATTCAACATTTGATGTTATAGATATTACATGAAATATCATATATGATAAGTATATTAATTTCAATGAAATAGTTATAAACATCACTTGATTCTCTTGACTTCTTTTTTTTTCTTTAATTTTTTCTATTTTTCGTTTATTTAAATATATAAAGCATTAAACAATACATGTTACGTCCCACAAAGTGCTAGTTTTAGAGGTTCGCTCGACCGTTCATTAATGTTACAAAGGCCTTGCTCACCTCGTGATGGAGGAGATGGTCATCCTCAAGATTGATTTTATGCGTGAGAATTCTTAATATCGCCTTGATTTTTAAATGCATTGCCCATGTCTTTTTCATTGTGCTTGGGAAGGTATATAACTTTTGAACTTTTGGCTTGCATCAAAAGCAGCTCTTTGCCTTGTAGCGTCTTTGCTAAATAATCAACTTCTTCATCACCATTACCTGCAAAGTCTCTATACACATAATAGCCTCAAGGATCCGATAAAGGGATTGAGGCATAGTATTGTGCAATAATATCAAGCAATCAATGTTACAACATGAATCCTCTAGCATAAGACTTTTTTAACGCTTAGTTTAATTTGAAAGTTACTTTGTTATCTCTACTACTAAGGTAAGACTTCTATTTAACATTTATGAATAGCCCTGCCGTATGAAGGAAAGGTCCACCTAGGATGATAGGAATGTGAATGTCTTCTTCCATATCAGCACGACAAAGTCAACAAGAATGTAAATTTTATCACTCGAATAAGAACATCCTGTAAAATACCGAGGGGGTATTTTACAGAACGGTCTGCCATTTGCAATGTTATGTTGTAAATTTCATTCACTCCATATTGAGCGTTTAAAATAGATATAGGCATGAACTAACACTGGTCCCAAATAACATAAAGCTTTATTCAATAAACAATGGCCAATGCTACAAGAATTGAAAAACCACCAAGATCTTCAATTTAGGTGGAGATTTGTTTGTAAATTGCACTACATTCTTCAGTAAATGCACAGTCTCCCACACATTGAATTCCTCTTTCTAGTCAATATATTTTTCCAAAAATTTAGCATAGGAAGGAACTTTAGTAATCAAATCAAAGAAAGGACAATTACCCGCAAGCATTTACTACCTCCAAGAACTTACGAGCTGATTCTCCAACTTGTTCTTTTCCAACTGATTCAAGGAGTATTATTTCTGGAATTCGTCTAATCGGCTTTCAACCTCCTTTGCTTTCCCCTTAGGACCTTCTTGTTTCCCTGTTTCATAAGGATCTCAATCACTACTCATGACGACATCATTAACCCTTTTACCCTTGTCGCTCTCATCATCATCCTTAAACGACATTGGTGGGCCATCATAGTTCAGCACCACTACAAGAGTAATGATTAACACTTCAGAGGTGGTGAAGGTTGAGAAAGAAGAGTGACTGGTAGCCTTTGAGTAATAGAAGTAGCCAATTGTCTCGATTGGTTTTCTAGTTGCTTTATTTGCACCTTATCTACTTGTCGATCTTTTTGCATTTGCAGCATCATATTCCWCATCTCAACAAGCATAAAATCCGATGTAGGAGCTTGTTGAGAAGGGTTAAAAGGAGGCCTAGAAAAACCAGGAGGTTGTGGCGGTGCTTGTTGATTCTGTTGTTGATAGTATTGAGGGGGTGGTATTGGTTGTAGTTGTGGTGGAGCATATTGTTGTTGTGGATTTTGGACGTTTGTACTTTTGTAGGACAAGTATGGATGATTCCTATACCCTTCATTGTAAGTGTTTGAGAATGGATTATTTTTTTTATAGGATTGGAATGTATTGACTTGTTCCATGAAAGTATTGCAATATTGTGAAATGTCCCAAAAGACCACAATTATCACACTTAGATTCATTTTGGCTAGGTAGCTGCAACACTCATCGGTTGGCTATATTGTGAGCCAGAAACTTGAATTTTATCAAGCTTTTGACTAATCATAGCCATTTGAGCAACTAATAACCCAATAAAATCAAGCTCATGCTTACCACCTTTACTTGCAAGACCACGAGGATTGCCATATRGTGAATTACGAATGGCCTTTTCCTCGATCAAGTTGTACCCAATTGTTACCGCTTTGTTCATGAACCTCCCATTATCTGCAAGGTCAAAAATAATGTACGATTCATTTCCTAAACCATTGTAAAATGTTTGGACCAACAAACACTTTTCAAGACCGTGATGAGGACATAACCTTTGCAACTCTTTGTACCTTTCCCAKGCCTCATGTAAAGTTTCATCAACATGTTGCGTGAAATGGGTGATTTGGCTCCTAAGATGAATAGTTATTTCAGGAGGATAATACTTTTTGTAGAATGCAAGAGCCCAATCATCCCATGTTGCATTTTCCTCAATATTGAGTCCATTGAACCACATTTTTGCTTTATCTTTTAATGAGAAGGGAAAAAGCATGATACAAATCTGATTTTACTCAACCCCTTGTTGTTTAATATAGTGTAATATTATAGGAAGTTTGAGATATGTAGACTTGGATCCTCACTTGATGTTCCTCCAAATTGATTGCGCTCAATCATGTTTAGCAAAGCAGATTTGAGCACAAAAGTTTTTGCTGCGAGAGTTGGCATTCTAGACCCAGTAGGTATTTCAGCAGAACTAGGCTGAGAAAAATCCTTCAAAGATCTTTCAGTCGCCATTCTAATTGGACTAAAAGGAACGAACTCCTCTTCTTTGTGAATGGARGCAGAGTATGAACTAATAGAAAAAAGACCGTCGTCCTATATTGTTTCAAATTGTTTGGTCAGGTTCTTACGTCCATGAAAAATTCTCTCCACCTCAGGGTCGTACGAAAATAGTTCCTTATGATTAGAGTTTCTACGCATAAACAACAAAAACTGCAAACAATTGTGAGAACGGTATAAAAGAACAAGGGTTCTTTGAGTCAAAAGACAAATAATCAAAACACAACTAGTAGCGATTCAATWTTSCTCTCTCCCCGGCAACAGCGCCAAAATTTGARGAGGCTATCGCATAACTATCAAAAATACCTAGCAACACAAACTATGTAGGAAGTGGAAGCAAGGATCGTATCCACAGAGAGATGGTAATTAATTAGCTACTAATTAAATGTGTCAAGATTATGAAAAGGGCCTTGGTTGATTATGACTAGGATTAACAACTACTTGGACAATTGAATGGAGAAAAAAATTAATGGACTAAACCTTGGGTAATGGTTCACCTTGGAAGTAAAATTGAATCAAACAATATCAACCAACAAGTTTGATGATTATACTATCTAGGGTTACAATATTCTTGAATCAGTCTCCCTTTAGAACTTATCTCTAAGAAGGCTCTCGCATTTACTTTCTCTAGCCTATATCCGTAAGCTAAGTCTACACACGGTGTTTTACCTTCTTGCGGGTTAACAAAGACAAGATCAACAAAATATTTCCATAATTTTAATTGAGGCAACATAAATGCGCCCTTGGATTGCTATTGCATATTCAGCTCCGGTGCAGCGTCTGCTGTTGTTTTCTAGATCTACCAATTGGTCAGGAGCTTTTCAGATGGTATGCTCTAGGAATTTCTGGTACTTTCAACTTTATGATTGTATTTCAGGTTGAGCATAACATCTTATGTACATTTTACTTGTTAGGTGTAGCTGGTGTTTCGGCGGCTCCCTATTTAGTGCTATGCATGGTTCCTTGGAACTCTAGTTCGATCAGGGCACCACAGAAAATGAATCTACTAATGAAGGTTAATGATTCGGTCAAGAAGAAGAAACTTATAATATCATCGCTACTAATGATTACTTTTTTGCTTTGTAACTTTTCAATTACTCTATATTAAAATTTGTTAAAATGTTTCTTTTACAAGTGTTAAAGTTTATATAATTAGATTTTTAAATGACTAATGGAGTATGAATTATTATTAGAATTTGAATGCATTCAATTTAACAAAAGGCCTTTAGTATTTGAAATTTTGAATTTTTGTTATGAATGCAAACAAAAATTTGTAGTAACTTTGATTGGGAATATGGATGTTCAATCCATATTTCAATTGAATGTTTTTTTTTTTTAAAAAACTAACTATATCAAAGAGACCGGTTATTGTGATCAAGGTTTTAAGATGCATCAAAGAGATCAGGCTAGACAGTCAAAATATAGTCTCTTTGGTGATGGTTTAAAGAGACCGGTTTTACTTAATACCGTCTCTTTGACTTATTAAGAGACCGCAAAAATATCCGGTCTCTTTACCTAAGAGCCCTGTCAGTTGAGACCGATTGTTTTGCGGTCTCTTTGGCCTTTTTCAATCAGTCTCATCGCTATTTTTGTAGTAGTCTATGCCAATTTAAGGAGGAAAAATGAAGGAAAGTGGGTCAAACTAACGTTTTATCTTAAAGAGTGAGGAGGTGACTGGTGCTACCAAAACAACTGGTGAAAAAAGGTTTTAATATTAAAAAAAATTAAATAATGTGGTTTTGTCCAAAATGAGTCCTTCAAAAGGTCTTGTTGACAAAATTTCTAAGGATATTTCAAAGAAACTATTTCCGCAAATAACATGGTCATAATTACTTGGGAATCAACAATCATTACAAAGATGATGTGGAAAAAGTCACCATAACGAATAAATTACAGATCTTTTGGACACAATGGAAAATGCCTTTTTGGTACGCATACATAATAATAGATATCCGATCTAATAATTATGTAAAGCATTTCAGATGTTTTACCTCATAATTAATTTTCCACCCCAATGAAATAGGAATATGAGATCAAGCAACTTCAAGAAAGAATACAACTTTCAGCTTTAGGCTTGTGCAATTGAAAGAAACAAATCATCTTTACCCCAGGGAGGCCTTCCAATTAAAATTTTAATTTCAGTGCTTTGTGGTGAGGCTATGGATTCTATAACTTCAAATGAAATGTAAATATTTTTATGGAGTTAATATTTATGAAGACGATAAGGATACTGTATACGATGGCGGATTAATTTTGAAAGATAATGATTTAAAAACATAAACTTATGACCTGCAACTTTTGTTAGGGTGTGTTTTTAAACATACGCGCCGTGTTCCACTTGTTTATGCTTTATAAAATTATCTGTTACCGTGATAGAGTATATATATATATTCTTGGGCCCCAACCATCAGCTTAAGCTTTTGGTTGGATGATCCGGTTAACATGGTATCAGAGACAATGTGACATAGAGGTCACGGGTTCGAATCTCACCTCCCTCTCCCTTCTAAGCGGAATTAATTTGCACCAGGTATGGATGAGCCTGTGTTGCGTCCACATTTCAAGCCCAAAGGGCCTTTCATGTGAGGGGGAGTGATAGAGGCCATCTCAACCAAAAGCTTAAGCTTATGGTTGAGGCCCAGGAATATAATTTATATACTCTATSAATCTGTACAAGTATTTTTTTAAAAAAAGWTTAATATTTATTAGTCATACAAAAATCTACTTGAGTAAAAAATTTACCAAGCCTTCAAACTTCAATGGTTCTATTCAATACAAAATCTTTATCGCACTTTGTACAATATATCCACGAAGCATTAGACAGTTACATAGTAAAACCAAGGATTTCCGCCCGCCTCTATTTWATTATAAATTAATATATAACTGTTTGCTGCGAAAAAATTGTAGCTGAAAAAAATGCTTCGAAATTCCTAACAATGATAAGCCACCATAAATGACATAAGAAAATAGGAACAAAACCAGAGACTACAATATCATCAATTCATCACTGCAAATCAACATGGCCTGGTTGGGGAAGAGCAGAGTGTAGACCAAAATCTCGAAGGGTTATAACTCATCTTACAACAATCTTCCTATTACTTTTAGTGGGTAGATGGTCTTTTGCTTGCTTTAGTGTATAACTACCTAATCCTAGCAGCGCCTACAATTGCAGCAACTTGCATCTGTTGTTGGTTGTAAGCTTGTAGCTCTTCCTTAAACTAAAATGTAGAAAAATGAATTGCTTCAATAAATGTATCGGAAAATCAGCAGATAAATATGAGTGGTAACACAGAAATGTCAATATACACAGTATAGAAATCATCACACTTGTACTCCTAAAAGACATGACTTTAAAGTCCAAAAAACCAATTTATATCCATTGAGAACTACCAAATTCATCTCACAACCAATTTATATTTTTCTGCTCTTGGATGTCTGCTTCAGCAAATTAAAACAAAAGATGATTTAAAACAAGATCAGATTATGATAAAGCAAAGGCAAATCATACAACTAAAAATCAGAATCAAATAATAAACATTGATAAAAAGAGTTCCACGATTCATATGTCCAAACATTGAGGGTCTCATAATGAATGGTAAAAATGCTGAGCAAAGTCTGCTTTAAAGGCCCATAAACTTTGTAATGACCTTTAATATACTCATTATCCATTTATCCCTTAGACAGCCGGGAAAAGAATGATACTCYAGTAACTCACACAATCACACTTGACTTTTTCCATGATTATTTCCCTTCCCCTTCTGTGTTGTTGTTATGAATTTAGCRAGTAGCTCAACAACAAAAGGTTCTCACTTTCAAGGCATATTCTCAATTAGTTACAAAAAATCCCATCCAACAAAAAAACACCCCCAAAAACGAAGGAAGGAGAAAAAAATATCAAAACCTATTAAAAAAACGAATTTATTATTTTATTTAAAGAAAAAGAATACAAAATGACCAACTTGAATTAATTTTATTTTTTTTTTAAAAGAGAGTAACTAATTTGAAACAACAATCATAAACATAACAGCAAATTAAATCAAAGA
Organism: Bassia scoparia; assembly: GCA_008642245.1. Lineage (NCBI taxonomy): Eukaryota > Viridiplantae > Streptophyta > Magnoliopsida > Caryophyllales > Amaranthaceae > Bassia > Bassia scoparia. The sequence continues at coordinate 29,113 of SNQN01005504.1, read as the reverse complement.
GAGAGGAAACCTACCTTAAAAGTCACAACTCAAAAGGCGAGCCAGAAGCATAAAAGTTGCCGGATTAAGTATAATTATCCAAAAAACAAAGAAAAAAAAGATCTCACGTTTCAGAGTTACAGACACTGAAATCGGATTCCCCGTTCTCTCTCATCTTAGTGGCACATTCCATCAATTGCATTAACAGATATGCAACATTCACAAAGTTGTATGTCTTGCATTTTCCTAGTTTCAAATTGTATGTAACTATAAGAATATAAAATGTAAATGTATGTAACTATAAGAATAAAAAAAGAATATTCAAGAAAAGACTTGGTTTAGTGAGTTAACTTAGTCAATTTCATTGGCAAAAAAATTATAAAAACTAATTTAAGCAAAATCATTTCTAAATTATGCAAAAGAATTATAGACAAAACATTAACATACAAATACCTGAGATAATATTCTTGGGCTGCTTGGTTTTTCCCCATAAATGCCATATCATCATTTATAATAACTAAAAACGGTTTGAGAAGCTTTGATTTCCTTTCAGTATTGGAGAACACTAGTTTTCGATCACTATATGAAGAAGAACAAGGGATCCTTCACAAGTCAACAACTTCTATGTCAAACATAAACTGAAATCTATGAGAATGGCATAACAAAGTAAAATGGATCATAAACATAAAGTTCGGGAGAAAAAGATTATTTATACCAATAATATTAGCAACAGGCTGCTTTCTCTGCGCCTAATTGCCAAGGTACTATATGACCTCGAAATGATCATGTTCAACATCGAATATTACAACCCAATGACATTATTGGCAGCTTCACTATGCTGGATCCAATGCAAAACGTCAGCAGGCTTCTTTATTGCTGGGTACTTAAAAAATGTGTTCAGAAGTGTAAATTGTTAGGAGATCATGAATCAATTATTTGCTTGAGTAAAAAATTTGCCAGATTAGCATGTACGTATGTTTATATGGCAGTAGATTAGAATAAGTATTATGTATGATGTGTGTTTGCCAGAACTGTGAAAAGTATCTGGTAGCCAAGCAAGAATTGCAACTTAAAAACTGAGATAATGTTCTTTTCAATCATAGCCTCAATTCAAGCAAGTCTGCAGAGTTTAGGAGACCATACAAGCTTATATATTTTTCTAATTGGCCATAAATCTTAAAGTAGCATTTTTATCCAACATTCTTCAAACTTGTAATAACCACCAGTTAGTTATATATTATATGGTGCTATGATTGAATATGTTCTCATTCTATTATGTTAGGTATGTTACCGACTCACCACTCACTCATGATTATGAGAGACTGAGACATCCGAAACTATTTTTCAGGCACATAAAGCTTAATTACAAACGGAATTTTGGTTATTTTTTGGTGTTGTTTTTGCGATAACTTATTTCTTTCGCTGGAGAACGGACCCTTTTCCCTAGGATCAGACTTGTCTCATTTGATAATAAGAAGAATTGAACCACTATGGCAAGGAAATGTTGGACACACTGTATTTACTACTCCCTCTGTTCTTTTAATGTTTCTGCGACTTTTCTTACATATGGACGTTCCATATGTTCCTGCCATTCTACTTTATTCTATTTTAGGCAACTTTTTAATAATTTTTTAATCGGTGGTGGTCCCTTATATGCCACTTTACAAGTTGTAATTATTATATTTTTTATTTTATTGGTTGTTTAACAATTGATCCACTCACATTTGTCACATAACTAATGTTATAATCTTAATGCATGACTCCGCTCCATAAATTTCAACCCAACAACTCTAGCCCAAATTTGAAAACCCAAAACACATTAAAAGAACACAATCTACTAACTCTAGCCCATATTTGAAACCCAAATCAGATTAAAACCCTAGAACTTTCTTCATTTTTCTGGGTTTTGGACATCTCTAGAACTCTCTCATAAAACCCTAGATCTCATCCTTATCTCGTTTTTCCTACATTTGTCTCTTCCGTTTTCTAGGTTCGTATTTTTCTACATTTGGTCTCTTCGTTTTCATTTTTTTTGGGTTTGGATCTTCGTTTTCATTTTTTATGGGTTTGGATCTTCGTTTTTACATATTTATGGGTTTGGATCTTCGTTTTCATATTTTTGGGTTTGGATTTTCGTTTTCATGTTCTGGGTTTTGGATTTTCGTTTTCATGTTTTAGAGTTTGGATCTTCGCTTTTTCATAATTGTGGGTTTGGATCTTCGTATTCTTAATTATGGGTTTGGATCTTCATTTTTGCTCGATTTTTGTCACGTTAGTGTTGCTTTTGTTGGGCGAATTTCTGGTCGTTGCTGCTTGAGGTATATTCGTTTTATTAATGTTTGGCTTAATTTTAAGAGAATTTGGGAGTCGTTTTCACACTCCTTGAGGTATATTCGAACTACCCTTAATTAAGTTGTTTTTTTTCTGTTAATTCATGAGACATTGCATGATTTTATTTTGTTATTTCTGGATTTTTCTGGAATTGTGGAATTGAAGATGTGATTCTAGAATTGTTCTCTCCACTCATGTCACGATCTGTTCTGAATTGAGTTGTGTGTTTGGACATTATGATATGTTCATGAGACATTGCATGATATGTTCTGAATTTGATCTGTTCTGAATTATTTCATGTGACATTGCATGATATGTTCTGAATTGAAGTTGCGACTTGTGAATTGATATTGTTATTTTGAATTATGATATTCTTATGTTATAGCCTCATGTGAAAGCTGAATATACAGTTTGAGTACTCTGTCACAACATTGAGAAGAACATTATAATGTTAAGTATTAGATGAATGCATGCTTTAGTAGGCTAGATGAGTCACAGTTTGCCAACCTCCATGATGACATTATTTTATGTGAGAGGTCTACACCTCATGATATTTAGGGGCTTGTAGTTTAGAAGTTTGGGTGTAAACTGTGACTTATATTTAGAAGCTAATAGTTGCATTATGTTTATGCTTGCTTATATGTTGATTGGTTTGCTCTGTTATGTCAGATGTGATCAAAAGGTGCCTCCTGAGAAGGAATGTAATAAAAACATTTTCATATTACGTTAACAGTTTGCAGTGGCATGTTTTTCCAACTAGAAATGTTTACATGAACATTGCCACTACACTAATACACTAAAAAGCACAAGAGAGTGTGTTGTACCTTAGTGCAATGACATTCAATTTTTTCTTACATTGATCTCTCTCTGGTTCTTCTTCCTGTCCATCTTGTTCTTCTTCCATGTCCATTGATGAAGCTTGCCCTTTGCATTTTCTGGTTCATTTCACGTGCACATTGCTTGAACCTTTAGTCAGATTTGGCCTCCACTTGCCCTGGGCAAGTTTTCATTTCAGTTGCTTCTTTTTAACATGTGTTACGTGTCACAATTTACTTTGCACCCAATGATTCAATCATGCAGCTATTGTAGAGACATCCAATTACTACTGTTTTTGGTGTTTAGTTCTCATACACATTCCTACTTCTTAATCATCTTGCTCTATGGTTTTTGGCACTTTTTCCTGATACTTGCTTTGCACTGATCTAATAGTCACAAATCTAAATATTCAGATCAGGATATTTGGTGTTGAACCATTTAGTTTTGAATATGAACCCATCGCCGTTATGTCAGACTATAAACTGATGAATATCTCTTCTCTATGTGGTTCGCATTATCCGCTGGATTGTGATTACTTTACCTGCATTCTTCCTGGCATTGTCGTTTGATTGTTATGGGAGAAAAAGGGGGAAAGGG
>SNQN01005504.1:0-25365 GCA_008642245.1 Bassia scoparia | reverse complement strand
GAATTGTGTTGTTGGATTTTATATGATATGTTCATGAGACATTGCATGATATGTTCTGAATTTATTCTGTTCTGAATTATTTCATGTGACATTGCATGATATGTTTGAATGGTTGCGACTTGTGAATTGAGTATTGTTATTTTGGAATTATGATATTCTTATGTTATATTACTCAAATGATGAGTAATATAATAATACAGTTTGAGTACTCTGTCACACAATTGAGAAGAACACCTTATAAGTTCAAGTATTAGATGAATGCATGCTTTTAGTAGGCTAGATGAGTCACAAGTTGCCAACCTCCATGATGACATTAATTTTATGTGAGAGGTCTACACCTCAATGATATTTTAGGGGCTTGTAGTTTAGAYGTTTGGGTGTAAACATGTGACTTATATTAGAAGCTAATAGTGTGCATTATGTCTATGCTTGCTTATATGTTGATTGGTTTGCTCTTGTATGTCAGATGTGATCAAAAGGTGCCTCCTGAGAGGAATGTAATAAAAACATTTTCAATACAAACTGAGGTGGATGTTTCCAATACAAAATGTTTACAATGACATTGCACTACATATATACACATAAAACAGCCAAAAGAGTGTGTAKACTTAAGTGCAATGACATTCTAATTTTTTTCTTACATTTGATAGTCTTCTGGTTCTTCTCCTTCCATTTGTTCTTCTTCCATGTCCATGATGAATGTTGCCCTTGCTATTTCTGGTTCATTTAWGTGAGCAAATGCTTRTAGAACCTTTAGTAGATTTGGCTCCACTGWCCATGGCAAGTTTCCTACATCTTCKAGTTGCTTCTTTTTAACATGTGGTTGTACGTAGTCACAATTTCCTTTGCACCCAATGATCTCAATCATGCAGTATTGTAGAGACATCCAAACATTACTTACTGTTTTTGGATGTTGTTCTACATAAGCATTTCCTACTTCTTCAATCATCTTGTCTATGTTTTCTGGCACCTTTTTCTGATACTTGCTTTYCACTGATCTAAATAGTCCCAAATCTAAGATATTCAGATCAGGACTATTTGGTGGTTGAAATTTCAGTTTGAATATGAACCCATCGCCGTTATGTCACGCTATAAACTGATGAATATCTCTTCCTCTATGTGGCTTCGCATTATCCGCTTGGATTGTGATTACTTTACCTGCATCTTCTGGCCATTGTCGTTTGATTGTAGGGATTACATTTTCACTTAGCATTTTTCTAAACTCTAACTTGTCTATTTTTTTCAATGGGTTTGGTTTCGAGGGTACCTTTYGGRKTGTTTACTGAATTCTTCTTAGCTGTGTATTTGTAACTGAATGGCCAGATTCCTATCTTGCCGCTGAATGTTGATTGGCCTTGCAAATTCCATCTTGGTCTTGTGACGACTGACATGAACATAAGCTTTGGTATGTGATTTTTATGCTTGCATGATCTATGTGGACCTTTTTCTGTTGGTGCTAAATACATGTGAAGGTTTTTCCGTGTGAGGTAAAACCATTTCTCATCAATGTGAACGACGCTTTCCATCTCCATGAATTTTGGTTGCCCATCTAGAGTGTCTTGCATAATTTGGTTTATGCAATACATTAATCTTTGTCTCTTGTTTGCTGCTGTAAGACCTAGTTTAAGTGGATTGTTGTGGGGCCTAAGCTCACCCCTCTTCATGTGCCTGTGAACTGTACTTGCTGCCATGTTCAATTGTGTGCCTAATTCTCTGTAGGTGGTCCTCAGACCAGCTTTAATTTCACTGATGCTTTGAGGTATGATTGGAATGTATTTGCGTCCACACTTTTTACTATATTACGGCTCTAACTGAAGATTGATTTGTGTTTCGACTGCCGTTTTTTTTTTGCTTTCCACAGTTGCCTAATGGTGTCCCTATTGTATCCAAACAATATTGCTGCCTCTGATATACACCCTCGTGGAAGCTCACCAAATTTACACCGATCTTTGAGATAGTCGATGATGAGTTGCTTCTTGTCAATGCTGAGCCTTGACTGATATTGTGTGGTCCTTGCAACTTTAAATTCTGGATTTATATCCATGTTCATGCCCCTGTAATTTGAGTTTTGTGCCCCTTGAATCTGATATTTGAAGCTAGGCAATGATGCTTTTTTTTTGGTCTCAAAGAATCTATAATATTGTGTGAGTGGAAATGAGTGTGTGAACTTTGGTTTATATAGGCAATATTTGAAGTTGCAAAATTGAAATTTTGGTTGTGCAATTTTTGGCTCCACTTGTATCAAAAGTTAGGGGGAAATGAAAAATTGAAGTGGACCCCCAAATATTTTGGGCGCCACTTTCCCTCTCCTTTGCAATTAAAGACATACTAATCTCAACATTAGTTGACATGTGCTGTCCTTTTTAACAGCTTTCTTTATTAGTTTCTCTCTCTAGAATATGTTTTCTTTTGTCCCACTAGCAATTTAATAATAGTTTCCAAATTATAAGCTTGAACAGTGACTGGCACCTTCATTTCAGAACAGAGGGAGTATGAGAATTTTTAAGTCGGTCCCACCGCTAATCTCCTTTTTTCGGTCCCATAGGTTGCATGCGGACCTCATCAACAGCTAAAGCACCAAAACCATGGATATGCACAGCAAGCACATAAGCAGAGAGCTCCGAACCCAATTTGACGATTTCTACCAAAACAAAATTCATCAAACTCAACAACACACTCCTAATCAACATCAGAAACGAAAATACCACTTCTAAGACAACCCCTGTCGAACAAAAAACTAAAATTCGACATAAAACGAGTATATATTAAACAACTAAAATTCTCAAGAGCTATTTTATGAAGAAGCAATTCTTGATGCAATAAATGAAGTAAGCATACCTCTAATAGTGAGAAAGAACAATCAAGGTCTTGAACTGCTCCTCCATTTGCTGATGTTTTCCCAAGAAAAGTGGCCATAAAAAAAATTAGTCAATAAGCAAAAGTTATAAACATAGAAGTAAAAGATCAAGTCATTAAGGGGGGAGGGCGAGACTAAAACTTTTCGACCAACACTTATGTTTTGTTTTTTTTAAATACTGCTAGTACCCTGTCAGTCAAGGAAAGTATATCTTAAACCTCCCCAAGCTCCACATGAAGAACTGAGGAAGTATATATACATGGTCAAGAAAAACTTTAAAACAACCACATAAAACATGCCCAATACATTKTATTGAAACTATTGTATATGCCTTTCCAAGTATACAATTATGAAGGATGAAGAAGCAATTGTCTCATACACAAAATTTGACAAGTAACTTCTATAGTTATATCCCATCCTCTTTACCAAGAAATGAAACTCCATTATTTTAAGATGGGCATAAAGCTCAATAAACACATAAAACAAACCATAAGCACTAACYGAACCGACTCATTTTAAGCCGAATAACATATAAATGAAACAATCAAGATACTCCATATGCAAAAATCTTCTAATGTCACTTTCAGATTACTTCATACTCCGTAGTAAAGAAGGAAGTACTCAGTAGTTCACAATTCATCATAACAACTAAACTGATCCCCTAGTTCATATTAAAAAATTAGTTGGAAAGTTGTTTGGCTGACATCTAAATTTAACAGCAAGATGGTATAAATTATGAAATTAAATTTGTATTACGAGATTTAATTGTTTAAACCATGCTAATAAGTGAAAAGTTTTTACAGTCATAGAGTTTATGTTTATCATCAAAGTACTTTCACTATTAATAATCCATCAAACATTTATTACCACAAGTCCACAACGCAAGATAATGCAAGGATTAATCGAGTTAGTGATTTAAACTCAGCACAAAGGCATATGTATGATTTCAAAAGATATGCTCAGGTGCAATATATTCACTCTTAAATCAAAGGAAAGAAACAAAAACGGCATACCACACGTTTAGGAATCAAGAAGAGGCAAAGGCTGAAATCAAGAGCTGGCATCGCRATAAGCACCTAAACAYGACAAAGAGGCAAAAGTTAATTCGTCAACAAAAGAAAGCCATAAATTATCACCAAAACTAAAGAGTTGAACAGAAAAAGAAAAGACAAGGCAACAATTAAACCTTGATCTAAATACGGGCAATAATCTGGGTGCTCACATCTCCAAGTTCAAACACATAACACAGAAAAAGCATACATCAAGCAACAAAGACCCGAAATTTATACTGATAAAACCTATAGTGACTGAGTTCATACTTGATAGATTCGAAGCAGCGCAAAGATTCGCATCAAGATTGGTACGATCACTATCAAAACCTAATATAAGCATAAGAACAATTATAAGAGTCAATACACATGATCCAAGGGAATCCTCAGGCATGGATGACAACAATTAACGGTTGCATAGTGGTCGTTCTCTTCTCAATATATCACACGAATTCCGCGACAGTCATTTTTGAAATAATCGCGAATTCGTTCTCCAAACCACTATTTAAAATCAAACCTGATTGAAATCCTCAAAAAAATTATAATGAAAATCAAATTGAAACTGTATATTCGAATTCAAAACCCTACATGCTACCTTCAAGCAAAAATAAAAATCATAGACTGCGCATACCCTGTAACAAAACACACCGCACGTACTTTCCGCGAACCAAAGGAATATCCTATTTTCACTCCCCATAGGTTGCAGTGATACCAGAAAAAAGTGAAGAAAGAACCCATTGAAAATATCGCAAAACACCAAAAAAACCAGTAAACACATAATGAAAAACCCAAACCATCGATTTGACAATAGAAATTCGGACTTTCTTGAACCCCACGGTCAGCATGCGGTTATAAAACACCAATAATCCACTGATCTACAAACTATGAAAAACTCAAGGAAAATGCCATGAGATCTAGAAAATGAGGAACAAATGAAGAAAATGAAGAAAAGGGAGAAAAGAGAGGGAGAACAGAGAGGGAGATGAATTAATGAAAGAGGAAGTGGAATAAAGTGGAAACAAGCTGGAGGGTAAATGGTGTGGTGGGGTGGCGAGCAGTGAATGCAAATGGCGCATTACCATCAAAGGCACTGTTCATCATTTAACCTAGTACCACCTAAGGCTTTTAAGCAGTGTTTTTGGATCAACAAGAAGCTTAAGACGCATTTGCAAAATGAAAGAATAATACACAAAAGCATAGAAAAGCTGTAATGATACTAATCTAATCTTTAAATTGAATTTAGACAATAAAAGCTGTGTGTTGGCATAAGAGAGAGCTACTCAACATCCAATACCAATTAATAAGAACTTAAGTATCCGGACGAACCGTTACCAACTCAAAACCATGGTAGTTACAAGCAATCAAATAGCCTTTAAATTGCAATCAACATACATCCACACCCGACCTAACAGTTGCAGATATATGGCAACAACAACACAAACAACCAATTCTGCAAGGATCTGCAAGGACAATCTGTATTGTAATAGACCATAACAAACATATTCATTAAGGAATAACCATAACTTGTCAATTAAAACAGTTCAAAAGTAAGTAATGTAAACGTATTGAGTTTAAAGTTGGGAGAAACCTAACTTTCATCAGTACTGTTTTATAAATTTGGAGTATATATAAAAGAAACCAATTTTATATGAAAAAAAAAAAAAAAATCAATCTCTTTATGTGTAACCTACGAGATCCTAACTTTTCATTTGTAAGGTCCCTTTTTATAAAGAAACCTACAATAAGTAATAGAAGGGTTTCTTAGTAGAGGTTCCTTATCATCTTTTTTTGTAGTAGTGCTAGGTGTCCTAAGAGGTCGACTTCAATTTCATCATATTTTAAGGAAAGTTTCTTTCCGCGCAATAATTGTTTGAAAATAGAACGAATGCATGGTGCGGTGTGTAAGCTAGATAAACTTGTGCAAGGTGTATAATCGGTTGATATTCTAATTTGTTTCTCAAGAGCTTGTTAAAACAGCATTGGAAGCGAAGTGGATGGACGTAGACTTTTCGAAGTCGAACCTCGTTAAAATCCCATGTGTTGATAATTGGTTATACTTTTCACTACACACAGGAAAAATGTTAGAATTATTATTATTCGTGTTTCAAATCAATCGAAAAGTCTTTACAAAACGAGCAAATATCAAATGTTTTTGATAATAGATCATCCTCTTTACTTAACAGCAAATAAGGCTGATATACGTGTTTTCGGTATGATGTGTGGCAAAATAATCAAAGTAACCCTAAAAATTCTGCGGGACGGTAAAGGTCATTCAGAGGATTCAGCTATCTCAACGGTAGTGATGCGATTGTGTTTTGTGGTATCCGATAAGGCAGTAGTATAAGCAATCTTGGATTCACAAATGTGTGACTTTGTGGTTTTTATTTGGATAAGGAGAACATTTCTGGAATGACCTAACTCTTAGGTTTCTTTGTCTTATTCATGGGGACCTAGAGAAGATTAAATTTGTAATTTATCACAGTTTTGCGATGGGAGACATTGATCGTGGCATTAGTTGTGCCTCAACTCTTATGGATAAATTCACAAAAACTAATGATATTGGGGTCTAATTTCGAAAGTGCCAAATCATATTTTTGAAAAATCCGTTCCAGCAATCTAAAGCAAACATATTGAGATAGAAGGCATCATTTTCTGCCCAGGGAAAATGTGAGAAAGGTAATGTTGATGAATTAAGAGTTTTGCGGTTAGAAGATTAAAGTATGTTCACATTTTATAAAATTTCAGTAGAGTGGTGGAGTGGCAGCGGGCCCAGCAGAGGAAAGGAGAAGAGAGGGAAGGAGAAGAAGAGGGAAGGAGAAAAAGAGAAGAGAGATGAGAGAGAGAGAGAGGAGGGTTGCCTGAGAGGGTCGCGGAGGGGGTTTGGGTTGGGTTAGGGTTTTGGGGTTCTGGAGTTGTGTCGCTGAGAAACCGATGAATTGTGAGTTGAGTGAGTCGAAGGTGTTAATTGGGCGTTTGCTTAGTCGAATCGATAAGGAAAAAAAATATATTTATTTTTGAAAAAAAACTTTTTACAGATCGGTCGATAAAAGTTTTGGATTTGGTTTTTCTATTAATTTTTTAGTACTGTATGGGGCTTTAAAACAAGCGATTTACGGACCTTCCAGACATTTTTCAAATCGGGTTGGTAAACGATGTGATTTTCGGTCGTAAAATTCACGACTACATGCGATACGGTTGTATCCCGTCGAGCGTTCTTTTTCGGTCCGTAGTTTCGGTRGGCCTTAGACAAAATTCTAATAGTTCCCTACAAAGCCTTAATGGTTTAGATGTCCTTTGATCATCATAGCAGGCTAGATGTGTTAAGGACCGCTCTAGGCCTAGTCATGGGACCCTCTTGGACACCCGAACTGACCTGTTCGAAAACGTAGCAACTGACTCTAGGTGGCTGGACTTTTTATTTTTTATTTTTTGCATATCGGGTTCATATGTAATTGTCCTCATATAGCAAGGTGATCATTCCTTAGGCGTCATAATGTCAAAGTTGTTGTAAACTAGAATCATTAGGTGTTGCATCTTTGTCGAGTAAGGCAATTGTAAATGGACGTCAGACTTTTGAACTTCGCATATTTAATGAAAAATATAATAAAAAAATTCGACAAAAAAAAAAAACAACAAAAAAAAGTGGAAAATTGAAAAGTCATAGGCGAAAGGCAAATTTCCGACGTTCAGTCATCGCATCAAGAAACCAACAATAAAATTTCTATAAATGCACTATTTTGCAAATAATCAAGCAAAATATTGTACCTGTAGCAAAGCGGGACATCCGAACAAAGGCGCATGCGCATCTTTCTTAAAGGTGATCAAGCGACATGAACAACTCCCCCGTGCACAACGGCATAGGAGTACGACTAGCCTTGCATTAGTGAACAGTAGAAATGATGCTAGCATGACCAACATTCAGCTTGCCATGAACTAATAAGAAGCGCATAAACAAGCAAATCATAATTGCACGCCTAGGGTAAACTTTACGACAYGAGGCATCACTAGCAACATAATCTACTAATGCAAGCAAGTCAATTTGCTGACCATGCACTATGCGTCGTGAAATAGTTGGACTAAGTCTCAAGTATCACTCGTATTCATCAACAAAGTAATCACTGGTAATAGGAATACAAGGGAGACTTACAGCGGGTCAAGCAAATATAGCACCAAGTTCCTTGTCCCGAAGACGAAAACAATTCATCAATGGGTCCACAGGCTAATAACAACATATAGAAGTTTGTATGAGCTTACGTACCTCAAAGTCAAGATAACATCGCCAACTTCAGGCCTTGCACGGTCCTCCTCTCGCGAGCATCCAAGAATCGAAGCACGTCATTCAAAGCACTGCAAAGTCTTTCTTCAATTGATTTGTGCCAAGATTGTTGATGGTTAATGAATTAATTAAATGAAAAGTTATAATCAATGCTAAAGAGGTCTTAATGCACTCTTGAGGCTGTAATAAAAATTAGGGTGAGCTCAACCCTGTTTTAAAGTAATTGGCCACATAAACATTCCAAAATTAAAAATCGGCAAAAATAGGCCATTTTGGGCGCCATTGCCATCTTGGCGTAATTTACGCCAGTATTTGTGATTTTGGCGATTCTTTGTTTCGTTCTTTGGTGTCCATGCACTTTGACACATAGTTCTTGGTTCAACCTAGGTCCTTTTGTGCATTCACAAGGGGAAATGAACCAGCATATGCCTCGGTAAAGCAATACAACATACGCAACAACGCAAAAGGATCAATGTCATCGTAGAAGTCGAAAGACATGCATTGCATATAGTTAGTAAGTTGAGTTTTGCAAGTCATAGTCAAAGCTTGGCTTTGCAAAATGAACTATGTTTAGAGTCATACACAAGTCTAGTCATATTTACACACGAACTTGAGTCTAGGTTAGAATCGAGTTAAAGAGTCAAGTCCAATAGGCATAAGGCAACAAATTAGTCTAAGAAGGTCTAAGCTAAGTCCTAAAATCAACAAATGCAAAGCTAGGGTCACGCCCCTTCCCTACAACTGACCGGTACATCTACTGATCAAGACACGTTGAGAAGCCAAGCAAAGCCAGCACTTGTAAAACAGACACATCCAGTAACTCATCAGGGAAAGAAACTACAGAAGGGGTCCTTGGTACTGTGAATTGAGTCGAAGGTCCGGGCTGAGATCGAGAAGTCGAAGTGCCGCTCCTGAATTTTGTGCCCGACAAGGTCGAGGTCCTACCCTGGTTTAAAGCTCGCTCCATCCTCACTTCATTATCTTCATCAGCATCATCATCTTCATAGCCCCGATGAGATCCACAAACCCGCAAAAGGAATTCAAAATCAGAAAAGGGTTCCTAACCCACAAAAGATCAAAGTTACTGACTCGGTGCACTTACCGAGTCTCTGAGCTGGCCATAGGAGTGTCTTCAAGCATCAATCACTCCTAGCAGTCTCACGACACCTGCCCTAGGCATTTATTTCAAGAAAAATAAGATATCACATGAGTAAGTGGTAGCACAAAAAGGCAAAATCAAACGCATAATGCATTCCCTACCTGACCAGCTCCTAGGGGAATCGAGTTCTGAGCGTCCTCGCCTAGCAGCTAGAGTAGCTGGTTCAATGAACTCATCGGAGCCAGGGTGGATTCTCAAATCAGCAAAAGGAATCTCTCCTAGGTCATAGTCAGGCTACATGAGCGAAATTCAAGTTAGTGCACAACTAACATAAGCAAAAGCAAAGAAAGGGAGTTTAGAAACAAGACTCATAACTCAGTCACTAGCTCAACTCGAGGGGCTAGTCGCTCCTTGATAAACCGTTCATAAGCATCCCGTCCTCAAGTTCCGAGGAAGAGCCCGTACTCCGCTGGCTCACCGTGACTCAGATGCGCATGCATTGCAAAAATCAGTGAATCATCATCCATCATCGTGTCAGGAGGATACTAAGGCACTACAGGCTCCAATCGACTATGCTGCCTCACCACGCGCTCGCTAAGGTACCAAACAGGCCCTTGAGATCCCAAAATGATGCACCGTCTCTTAGTCAACTCCACCGCCGCGTCAAACCTCCTCGACCTTGCATTTCCTACTCGCCTCCATGGGCGCCACGCAATCTACAAAGCAACAGAATTAGAGTCATAACATCAAAAAGGGATAAGCATACGAATAACAAAGCAACAAAAGTTACCTTAGATGGGTTACGACGGCGGAGAATCCTCCTCGGCTGGTGGAGTCCGTCATTCTAAGTCGGAGTATCTAGAGGGGTCCACCGCATGATGACAGGCCACCAAGAAGGCTGTGCTTGAGGAGACAACCTAGGTGCCAAGCCGATACGTGAAAGTAAGCATATACCCAAAACTGCAATCACAACTAGCAAAGTCAGTTGATAAGTGGTAAATCAAATGCACACAAAGCAATAAAATCAAAAGCAAAGTTACCTCGAGCACTTTCAGCGGTGTAAGTATGCAAGTGGAGTATTTAAAATTAAGGATATTATTGAGGGTTATACAATAGCTGTAGGGACCAGTACTGAATCCATTGAAGCAACCAATGCCTTAGTACAACAATTGAGTGAGCAGAACAAGATGATGCGAGAGATGATGAATAGTGTCACTACTATTTGCTCAACACTTCAAGAATCCTATAGGAGGGTTAAGGTTCGCCTTGATCAAGTTAAGATTCAAGGACAAGAGGATTTTGGAGAGAAGGATGAATCTTCTACTGATGTTGTTGAGGAAGATGAAATGGTCTCAGAAGAGAATAAAGAGGAGGAGGTTGAGGAAAATGAGGAGGGTGCTTAAGAGAACCTCGAGGAAGAGAAGGAAGATGCGACTGAACATGACTCTGAAGCCGCTTAAATCTCTTCTTTATTTATTCCTATTTTCTATTTGTTACTTACCCCTTATTTCTTTAAACTCTATTCTTGTTTCCCCTTTCCCAAATTACAAAGACAGTTCAGTTTAGTAATTTGGTTTGCTACTAGTCTGTAATAACTGTAATTTAGACTATTAGCCTTTGGAACTTTTGCAGGAACGATAGGTAACATCAGTATCTCTAGAATGTTGTTTGAGCTAATGCTATTAGTAGTTTACCACTAATTTGTGTTATGTTTTTCTTTGTTTTGTTCCTGTGCCTTATTTATGTTATCTTTTTATGATACCAAAAGGGGGAAGAAAGTGTGAAGTTTAGATCCTCGTAGGTCACTTGTACTAACCTATGTGTATTAGAATAACTAGAACAAGGCTATATGCCTTGTTAGAGGTGATAGGACAACAATGGTTTAGAAGTGAGTGTATTCAAAGTACTTTACTTCTTTTCACCCTAATGGCATAGAAATACGTCTGAACAGCTACTGATGTTCTTATTGCGAGTGCAAGTTTGAGTCTAAGAGCTACGAGTGTAGTTAGTACTTGCCCATAGTACGTACAGTCTTTTTGTTAAAACTTTGTCATTTAGATGTGAACTGGTTTACTTGTTAAAGTGATGTTTATTTGCGGGAACAGTATGAGACACGTGCTTTGAGTTCTTTTTTTTGAGGAATTCAATTTTGAAATGTTTCTAAAAACTAATGGTTGTTAATTTCAGAGGGAACTTCATGGTTTGTCATCATCAAAAGGGGGAATTTTTTTAGTCCTTTGATTTAAGTCTTGAATGATGACAAATCACATTGAACTATTGTACGGGCACTGGGGCGTTACAGGGCCAGACTGGGTCCGGTCCCTCTGCTCCGGAGGGTACAATTTAAGGGCGGCTCGGTTTGTTTGCTAGAATTGAATTCTTGCTTTTGCATATTATGAGTATGCCTGGAGTTGTGTGTTTATACTCGAAATGAGTAGAGGAAGTCGCTAGCGCACTTCTTTTGTGAAGCTGCGAAAAACCGTGTTAAGCCTTGCCTATAATTGCATAAAGCAAAGCGAAGGACTCCATGTCTAGTAGTGCACCAAAGGTCTGGATTAGGGGACAAGGGTAAGGGTGAAGTAGTGCACAACACCCCCTCGCATCTAGCGGCCTCTACTCAGTTATTGCGAGTTCATTGTCCAAAAGACAACAACAAACAATTTTCCGTTTTAAACCCTAAGCATACAAAATTACTAGGTGGTTTGTTTAACAGAATACTATGCAAATAGTGTCTAGTTTGTTAATTCCATATTCCAGGAGCCTAATGCCGGTTGTCCATAATTATCTTATTAGGCGTGAAACACGAAATTTGCAGGTCTTTGTTAAAGCATATTATGGTTGTGAGACAAGCATGCAAGCACTTGTACGAGGAATTTAAAGTTATGCCTTAAGGTTGCTTTTAATTCGAATTGCCGAATCGTTTGTTAATCAATATTACATGCAAATTACATAGAAAGTCGAATTTCTAAACAAGAATGCAAAAGGGGTTTAGAATTGAGACGTTGGCCTCAAACCTACCTCGTAACACGATGTCGAAGACCAAGGACGCTGCTTCAGACCCTTAGGAACCCTTGTCGGACCTTGGAACCCTTGAAAACCTCCTAGATCTATTGAAAAAGAACTTTTGAATATGCTTTTATGTGTTTGAAAGTGTTTGAGTGTTTGTGATGAGAGAGAGTGAGAGAGAGAGAGAGAGAGAGAGAGTTGGACGAGTGAGAGAGAGAAGAAGGAAAATAGAATCAAAAGGTGAAAACTAACCTTGTTATGGTACAACCTCGATCCAAAGGAGGTGAGGGGAAACACCAACATCACCATCAAATTTATCATCAAAGCAAGCAAAAAAATCAAAACAAAAACCCACTCAAAGAACCCTAAAATTCAAAAATCCACTAAACACTTGTAAAAACAAACATAATCATTCTCAAAACTAAAAAAATGCCAACCCTAGGTTTTACTAACCTGGAAAAAATATAAACCTGCAAAAATACAACAAGAAAATACAGAAATTAGAAAAGCAGAACAAAAATTGGCAACTTCAATCCATATGAATAAAACCCACATAATAATTTCCAAGAAGAAAGAGAATTGTGGCAAATTAAAAGCACATGCAAGACAAAATTTAAACTTTCCAAACATTTCAATAAGAACACAAAAAAAAAACCTCACAAACCCAGAAATTACAAACATAATTACACAGAAAATAAGACTTGAACCAAAACCCCCAATTTTTTTGGCACGAATTGAAATTTAAACCCCAAAAAACCCAGATCTCAAGAACCCTAGCCCCAAAGTTTGAAAATTAACCCAGTTTTTTGGGCTAAAAACCAAAAAAGAGAAGGGGGAAAAAGAAGAAGGGAGAAAATTAGGGATTCGATGAGTGAGACGGAGAGATTTCGTGAGTTGAGTGAAATTGAGTGAGATTGAGTGAATGAGTGAGTGAGTGAGTATGAGTTAGGGAATGTGATTGTGAGGATGAGAGAGAAGGAAACGGCCAAAACAAAAGAGGAAGGCGACGGTGAGGAAGAAACGAAGCCGGCGATGGTGAGGGAGAAAGGAAGCCGGCGACGGTGAGGGGTGAGGGGTTTTGGGGGTTTGAGCGTTGTGTGATAATTGTGAGATGTGAGATGAACGGAGTGAGAGTGAGGGTGTCTTGTTTTTTGAGTTTAACATTTTGTGATTATTGTTTTTAGTTTTTTTTTTAAAAAAAAACATTAGCGACCGAATTATCGGTCGCTAATTATTTTTATATAGGCGATGGTAATAAAGCTCAGCCCGCCAAAGGTTTAGACCCTTAGCGACCGATGTGTTGGTCGCTAATTTTTGCGACCGAAAATCGATCGCTAACGGTCGCAATAGTGACCGACTAAAAATCTGTCGCTAAAAGCGGTCGCCCGAAGACAAATTTCTAGTAGTGCAAGGGATTCTTTTCCCGTAAGAGGGTCCATGTTAACAAATCTCAACACGAGTGGATTCTTATTCTTGTTGACCGTGGCATTCTCGTGCGGTGGACTGTCCCTTGGTGGGGTATTAGGTGTATGGCGCATACTCGCTTGTGTTCATATGTCGGCGTGGGTAGTTTAACTGCATTGACCTTCTATTTCCCTTCAAGGGTGATGAGGAAATTCGAGAAAGTTCAGCTTATTCCCGCTGTTGACAAAATTCGTTTGGAGGACAAGCGCTTGTATTCGGGCAATGCAATAGAGTGGGAGAAATACTGGCAATCCCATTCTACGCTTGAGGTGACCCCACTTGCTTGAGGTGACCACGTGATTTCTGTTCATTACCGTGTTTGGATGAATGCCACTAATGTGATTGGCCGTGTTGAGGCAAGACGTGCGGAGCAGAAGGACTATAGCAAGAGTAAGAGACTGGACTGTGACTCTACTGAGACCCCTGCTGCTAAGTCTAGAGTTGTTTCTGCTAAGGACAAACTTGGTCCTAAGAAGGTGCCCATTTGGAGTAGGCTTGAAAGACTTCCTCCTTTGAGGATTGACTCAAATGTTGCTAAAAGAAGACTTGGGCCAATAGAGATGCTTGGAGGGGATGCTAAAGGAAAAGGGAAGGCTGTTGTGGACGATAGACCCAAGAGACGCAAATGGGTGAGGAAGCCTTAAGGTGAGAGCTCAGGTGCAAAGAAGGATGACGCTAAGGAACAAGAAGAGGAGAGGAATGAGTGATTGCTTTTTTCCACAACTCTTGTTTAATTTAATTTTTGTTTTATTTATGAGTTAATAAAGTGATTGGCCTGCAAGCCGCTTTTGCATGTAATAAGTGAACTTTGGAACTTGAAGTTTCCTTTTGTGTCGTGATTGCTCAACTTTATTACAAGTAGTAATAAATTACAAACCTACATACATTGCTTTTTATATATTGCTTTTACTTTGAGTATGTTGATGAAAACTTCGTCCAATTGCCGCTTGACCATTGTTCACTTGCAAATCCCAAAACAAGCAGGGCACTTGTTATCGTGGCCTATCCCCAGGGCGAGGCTGCCTGCGTATCCCATAAGGAATCAGGACATCCGTAGTTCTGATGCATGATGGTATTTTGCTGCTGAGACGCGATGCGCGTGTATGCCTCAGACGTAGTATTTCTTGAGCTGGTCTAAGTTGGTGAGGCTGTAGAAATTATCACAACTTGTGTCCATTAGATGAACAAACCCTTTTGGTTAGATCTTTTTGACAATGTAAGGACCTGCCCAATTAGGATGAAATTTGCCTCGAGGATCTAAGACTATTTTACGAAGTGCTTTAAGAACTAAATAACTTTCTTTGATGCCTCGTGATTTGACTCGCTGATTGAAGTACCATTCGACCCTCTTTTGGTATGCTTGCAGATGATGCAAGGTTGCTAGCCGTTTTTCGTCGAGCAAAGCTAACTCGTCGAATCTCGCCCTACCCATTCCGCTTCTAGGAGTTTGCTTTTTAGGATAATGCGTAGAGATGGGATCTCTAGTTCTACCGGTTGAACAGATTCGACACCATAGATCAGTGAAAACGGAGTAGTTCCCGTTGAAGTGCGAATAGAGGTCTTGTAACCCCATAGAGCGAAGTGTGGCTTTTGCGGCTAATCTCGATAATTCTCCGTCATCTTAGAGATAATTGTTTTGAGATTTTTGTTAGCTGCTTCAACTGTCACTTTGGCTTGTGGCTTGTATGGTGATGAATTGTGGTGCTAAATCTTATATTTGGCAAACAAATCCGCTCATTCTTCTTGGAAGTGGGTGCTGTTTTCACTATGATTTCATGAGGAACCCCATAGAGACATATGATGTTGTTTTCTATGAATTTTTCCACGTGCTTAGCATGGAGATTAGCATATGACGCTGCTTCGACCTACTTTGTGAAGTAATCGATGGCCACAAGTATGAATTCATGAACTCCTTACCTGGGCGGAGCAATCTTCCCTATTATGTCTATTCCCCATGTAGAGAAAGACAATGGAGAAACAAACGTGGATAGGAGAGACGGAGGAACATGTTGTGCATTAGAGTATTTTTGGCAGGTGTTGCGTGTTCGGACGTATTGCATGCAATCATTTTCCATGGTGGTCCAGTAATACCCCAATTTGATGATCTTCGAGGCCAGGAGCCTGCTATTCATGTGGCTGCCATAGATTCCGTCATGGACATGCTCCATGATCGTTTTGCTTACTTGTTGAGTGATGCAAGTAGGTGGAGACCATTGTAGTGGCGCTTGTAGAGTTCTCCGCCTTGAAGTAGGTACTGAGATGCGAGACGCCTTAGAGCCCTTTGTTGCTTTTTGGTTGCACTAGAAGGATATTTGCCAGTTTCTAGGTAATCCTTGATGTCTTTGTACCGTGGCTCTTCCAGATTGAGGTTGGGAACCACATTTGTTTCGTTTAAAGTGCAGACGTATGCTGGTTCTTGTCTTCGTTCAATGACTAAGGGCATTTAGGTCACTGAACTTGGAATTCGCACCATAGATGCGAGCTTTGCTAGTGCATCTGCAAATTGATTTTCTTCGCGTTGTAGGTAGGTGTATTTTACTTCGTCTACCTGGGATGCAATGTTCTGAAGATAAGACTGATACGGAGCAAGGCTTTCACTTCGTACCTTCCATCGGCTTGAAATCTGGTTTATGATGAGTGAGGAATCACCATATACCCGTAATCTCTTAACGTTAAGTGCAACAGCAGCTTGTAGACACAGAATACATGCTTCGTACTCTGCGGCGTTGTTAGTGACGTCGAAGTCGAGCTTGAGGAAAATTGGGATGTGCTCCTCTTGTGGTGAGATTAAAAGCACTCCCAACTCCACATCCTTTTTTATTAGATGCACCATCGAAGTATAATGACCAACTATCTTCCTCGGTCATCATAAGTTCCTTGTCAAGAAAGTCAAGATCCTCAGGAAGGACATCATCTGTAGAGTCTGCTAAGAACTCGGAGACAATGCTACCTTTGATGGCTTTTCGAGGCACAAACATAAGGTCAAATTTTGCGAGCATAACCATCCATCTAGACATGCGTCCATTAATTGTTGGCTTTTCAAAGAGGTATTTCAGTGGATCCCTTTTGCATACGATGTGTACGGTATGTGTGAGAAAATAATGTCGAAGCTTTCGCGATCCCCACACTAAAGCCAAGCATAATTTCTCTAGGGCAGAGTATCGTTCCTCGTATGGTCGGAGCTTCTTCCTGATGTAGTAGATTGTACTTTCCTTGCTGTCGATTTGTTAAGCGAGCATTGTTCCAGTGGCGATGGTTGTTGTTGTAAGATAGAGCCATAACAAATGCCTAGGGCGAGCGGAAGCTAACACAAGAGGATTGGTGAGGTATTTTTTTATCCTATCGAAAGCTTGTTGGCAACTATCATCCCATTTCTTGGGTGCACCTTTCTTCAGTTTTTTGAAGACAGGTTCACAGACCATTGTGAGCTTGGATATGAACCTACTGATGTACTGGAGTCGACCCAAAAACTCTCAGATCTCCTTTTCATTTTGCGGTGGCCTAAGTGACATGATTGCTTTGATCTTTGTTGGATCGATCACGATGCCTCGAGAACTGATGACAAAACCTAGGAGCTTGCCTGAAGTGACTCCGAATGCGCATTTTTGCAGGTTGAGACGCATGTTAAATTGCCGGAGTCTCTGGAAGAACTTCCTTAGTGCAAGGGTATGTCCTTCGCGTTCTTTTGACTTGACGATCATATCGTCAACATAGACCTCTACTTCTTTGTGTATCATGTCATGAACCAGAGCAGTGGCAGCTAGTTGGTATGTGGCGCTTGCATTTTTGAGACCAAAAGGCGTCACAGTATAGCAATATAGCCCAACGGAGTGGTGAA
This sequence comes from Bassia scoparia, assembly GCA_008642245.1. Classification (NCBI taxonomy): domain Eukaryota; kingdom Viridiplantae; phylum Streptophyta; class Magnoliopsida; order Caryophyllales; family Amaranthaceae; genus Bassia; species Bassia scoparia. The sequence continues at coordinate 7,776 of SNQN01005504.1, read as the reverse complement.
GGTTGTCTTTTCCATGTCTGCTTCGGCCATTTTGACTTGATTATACCCTGCATACCCATCATGAATGAGAGCAAGGCATGATCTGATGTGTTATCTGCGAGAATGTCTATGTGGTAGAGGGAAGTCGTCTTTCGGACTTGCTTTGTTTAAGTCACAAAAAATCCACACACATTCGAACTTGTTCATGTTTTTTAGGTACTGGAACCACATTTGCTATCCATTGAGGGAAATTGACGATCTTAATTAAGCCTGCATTGTGTTGCTTAATGACTTCCTACCGAATGTTAAGGGCAACATCTTGTTTCATGCGACAGAGCTTTTGTTTGACTGGTTTAGCCCTCTCTATTAGTGGAATTCTTTGTTGTGCGATGTCTGGAACAATCCCTGGCATGTCATCGTAGGACCAAGCAAAAACATCCCGGAACTCTTTCAGTGTTGCAACCAGTTCATCCCTTTCTTGCGTACTCAGTGTCAGACCAATCTGTATCTCCCACGGCGTGTCGTTATTGGAGATGTCTACCTTTTCTGTTTGCTCGATGGCGAAAGTTTTCTTTTCGTGTTCTTCCATTGCCTTTATTAACTCATTGTTCTTTTGTTTGTTTTCGAGTTGTGAATTAAAGCAATCATAAGAAGTAAAAGAGAAGTAGGTAGAAAGGAGCATGTTATTAAACTTTSAAGAGAGTACARATTAGTTTGTCTCCRAAGAGACTTGATTGACAAGGGAGGGGGGATACTAGGCTCCTTGAAAGACTCAGGAGGACACTCCCTAGAACTAACTATCCTAGCTTCTACAACACTAGACGCAGACTTAGTCTCAGATTCAGAATCCTCGAGCATTGGTCCTTCGCCTCCTGGATTAGTGATCTTCACGGTTTTTGCGCTAACCATGAACTAAGCCTTCGACTAGTGTGATGAGAGTGGTGGGATCGAATGCTTCATAGGTCATGGCCATGAAAACGTCTTGTTCAGCTGGAGGGGTGATTCCTTGGCCAAACAAGAGTCCCAAACCTTCTGCTTCGAGGCCAACTAGGGAAATTGCCTTGCTTRTGGGGACAGGATCCCCGTGTACAAAGTTGCAGTCACTAAAAATCTCAAGTCCTGGATGTTTATTTCTATCCGTTACCTGGGCATATTGCTTAGAGCCTTTGGGAGGAAAGGGGAGACAACCACTGTCTATCAAGTCYTGGACTACTTCCTTCAATGTATGGCATTCTTCGATGTCATGGCCATGTTCTCTGTGGAACTTGCAAAACATGTCTATGCTCCACTTAAGAGGTCTTTTTTCCAAAGGAGGATTTGGAGTAGGGCCTTTTGGTGTAATGGAGCCAATCGCCTTAAGGGGCTCTAGGGCTTGGGCATAGGGCATGCCTATCCTAGTGTATTTGTGCTTGTTGTGAATTACAGGTGCCTTCACCATAGTCTTACTTTTAAGAGAATCATCGATCCTCTTTATTGCTTCGTTCATGTGAGAAGTGATGACCTCCTCCATATTGGTCGTTGGCTTTGGTTAAGTGTCATTCTCGCTAACTRATTCTTGCAAATTGTTATTTGAAGAAGTTATTTCTCCTTTGGACGGAACCCGGTCTACATAGTGCTTAAGGATGCCGTGAATCACTTCCACAAGAATTTCGAGGACYTGGGTGTTGGATTTATCGAGCTGAGTGTCTCGGGAAGCCAATGATTGGAGGGTCTCATTCAAATCAGCTAAAGTTAAATCCATTCGAGTGTCTTCACTAWTCATTAGTGCAATGGTGTTGATTGGCGGAGTGCTGCTTGAGAACCGTGGAACGAACCCTGTATATACGAGCTCAACCGTTGGTGCCTACCCTGTTTGCATATGGACCCAATGTTAAGTTCCATGTCGAATCAACCTGTGATGATTGCATGTCTTAGGGGTKATCATTCCCTTGCCTATTTGCTGACTAAAAAATATAAAAGTGCATCAACGTCGGAAATTTTCCTTTCGCATTTTATTTTCATTTTTCACTTTTTTTGTCATTATTTTTTMTTTTTTTTTGTTTTTGCTTTTGTCTCTTTTTTTGTCACTTTTTTGAAAAGGCGAAGTTCAAAGGTCTGACGTCCGTTTACAATTGTATGACTCAAAAAACGTAACGCCTAATGATTCTAGTTTACACCCACTTCGACATAATTACGCTCTAAGAAGCTCACTACCGCTAAAATGAGGATTAGTTACATATGACTCAATGACTGATCGTTAATGAGTGTATATGCAAGCTAGGGTCCTCTACTAAAACGCAAATAAGTCACGCTGCTCACGCTACGAAATGAACCCATATGCTATCCAAAAGAGAATACCAAAAGTTAGACCACCCTGATAATAGAGAGGTCTAAAACCACTCTATCGCTTTGAGATGCAAACTATCCCCCGAGTCGTCAATGGTGGGGGGGATGGGCATCAGGAGCACTTCAACGAGTTGCCATAACATAGTCTAACTAACACACCCAAGGGCAGCCACAAATCCCAATTCAAAGACGAAGACTCTTCAAAAATCTCCGGTCCCTTATTGTCTCAAGTGTAGCACAACAATCATCCAACACAGAAAACTCAGATATGCCACACATCATTAGAGAAAACTGGCATAAAAACTAAGAACGTATCACACAAATGCCACCCAAACTCCAATCTAAACCAATGACTCGGTGAATCAATCAAGCAGTAATGCCCATCCCAAAGCCATAACACACTGTCACTAACACAGTTAGAATAGACCCCCCCGAACATGTAAAATATCTGAATGCACCCGACCAGCGACTAGTCAGCAACGAACCACCAAACCTCAAGACGAACCAAAATGATGAGGCGTGGGGCGTCACCATCAAAAGACACCACCAAACACTCACCCATCAAGAACACACTCCGCGTACGAACTAATCGCCCCAGAACTGAAGGATGTCGCCTCCTTAGAACATCCCCCTCTATCAAGCTACAACCCCCAAAAGAGAAGAGTACAGAAACAAATTCACAAGGCGGCTTGCGCTTTGTTTGCAATAAAAAACCCAAAAAAATCACATACCTACTAACAAACAATTAAGCAAAAAATCTAACAATTTACATTATCTAGCTTAATAATAATGTTTGTAGTATCTCTGTAGTCAGTAATCAGTCATACGGCATGACTTCTATCTATCGCTATTATTTTAGAAAAATGTATACACCTCATATCTATATTAAAGTAACAAATACAAAAAGACAAAATACATCAAACATAACACATACAAAACCCCAAACCATCGCAACCACCACTCTTACTATAAAAAACTAATCAAGCATACGCAATAAGACCAGAACACATAAACAAATAACTACAACTCATAACTCAGCCAACCAGCACTAATACAACCTAAAAAAACCCACTCTAAACAACCCAAAACCAAAACCACAGACAAACTAACCCAACAAGCGTCACAAGCTATATGCAGACACTCACACCCAACACCAAACTTACATAACTGACACACAACTCATCCATAGAGCAACCAGAAACTAATATACTTCAAGACACTCTACCAACCTACCTAATACAAAACAATCTAAATACCAATAAAACACTAACACATGCAAATGTTCACCTAAAAATTTCATCAACATACACACCCTCAAAACATAATGCAATACACTACTCCAACAAATACCATAAATCTCCTATTACAAAAATTCTTTACAATCAATAAAACACATGTATAACACCTACACCCTTTTTTTTATTCTACAATAACAACTACATAAAACAAGATCAGAGTACTTCTTATTTGGGGAAGCAATTTGACACATATATGACGGAGCATAACCCTCGACCGTATTTCTCACCTAAATACAACAACAACCTACCAAAATCAGTAAAAGCACCCACCAGAATAATAACCCCAAACAAACAAACAATGTATTATGATAAAGACAATACTTAGCCGATAAGCTAACACAAGTGTTGCCAAGTACAACACAATCCACTCCCAAGGGAAGGACTTCATGTCTGGGACTGCTCACACTACTGCACCGAAATAGCGCATCGCTGCATTATATGGGGACGAAGGGGGCAGCGCTAAGGAGAAAAGTTATGCTACGACTAGCGAAATACAAAACACCACCCTCAACACACACATCCCAAATCACATCCACCACAACACACACAACACGAACCAGACACTCAACCTCAACACATGCACACAACCTCTGACTACTCCGCATCCTCAGCGCGTCCATCTTACACTCAGTTATATACCGCAAAGAGTGTAAACTTCCACCAATGTCCAATAACTAAGACCAAATAAATCTTAACATACATTAGTTTCTCCGTTTTAACACACAACGTTAGCAACCATGCAACAATTACTCAGGCCTCAGACGGAGATAGCTATGTTTAACGACAAATGCACTGAATCACAGCACAAAATCAATGTCAAACTAAGTGGTCTGCATTTTGGTTGTAGTGCCAGTCTAGTTTCGGCATGTTAACGTACAGCTCTATTTGATAATTTATGGACACAAAACAAACAAAAGCACTCCGAAACTCAAGAAAGAAACATCCCTCCCATTACTCATGTGAGCCTAAAAGAACTACCATTATCACAGCAAAAAATAAGCAATGTCCAATCGACCAAGCCCGGTTGACCATTAATCATACGACTTATTGACATTAGCGCGTTCGAAACAGAAACCATAGCGCTCCAATGTTGAAAGCATATTATGGTTGTGAGAAAGCAAGTAAGCGGACTCGTACGAAGAATTTAAAGTTTGCCCTCAAAGAATTGCTTTTTATTCAAATGCCCCCCATAGAAGTCGGATGTAACGAATTAATCAATATACGAAAGCTCTGCATACGCAAAACAATAACATACGAAAGTCCAACAATATTCTAAACAAAGACATTCGGACAAAAGCGAAGGGGCTTTATAGAATGAGATTGAATTGGCCTCAGAAAACTACTAACTCGCAACATGAATGTCATGACACTATGACCCAACGGATTGCATGCTAGACCATCGCACCCAAAGGTAAACCCATGCGATCTTCACAGAAACCTTAGACAACAAACCCCTATAGCATATGAATACAACACATGAAGAACCCCTTTGACACTGATACAGCCAGATTCCTAAATGCTGTTTGAAATTGTGTTTGAAAGTGTTTTGACGTGTATGGCTAGAGAGAGAATGAGTGGAGAGAGACAAAGGAGTTGGACGAGTGGTGAGAAGAGAAGCAAGCATCTCCAAAGTTGTGAAATGAATAGAAGAGCTTCCCTAGTTTATAGGCAAGGGCCGAAATTCAATTCGGCCAAATAGGGACTTTAGGTGCAAATTTAAACGCCCCAGAACTCGGGTAAATTGCCCCAAAATTGGGCCGCTAATTGCGCCCAGTCTGCGAACCTGGATTTTGGTCAATTTTTGCTTGCAATCGAATAGCAGTCGATTGTATAATGAATAATCTACGTGATTTTATAACGCATTATGTATTCTGATAATATAGCGATTGGTGGATATTATACGAATTCGAGATGTTTACCTCGAAGAAACGAGATGTAAGAAATATAAATCGTAATAGAATGTAATAAAATATATACGTTGATTTAAATCGATCAAAGTTGATATTATTGCGATTATTGGTGCTGATATATCTATGCTCGGGATTTTCGCGCTTCCTTGGGACGCGTGTCTCGGGCCGACATCGGCAGGAGGATGTCCGCGTTTTTTTGTTTGGTTTTGCTTTTTTTGGGCTGAAATTCATAAATATAAATCATGACATAAAAATAGGGAAAAATATTGTAAAATTCCTTTATCGAGAAATAGGGGTGAATGTGCTAAAATTTTGGTGAATTTTTGGAATCCTTTTTCATAAATGTAATTATTTCCCACAAATAATTAATTAAATTGTTGAAGAATCCTGAAAATGCCTAAATACTAGAAAAATTCAGAAAAATCTATGAAAAATGGTTTAAATATATTTAAATATTCAATAGTTAAAAACTTATTTTTTGAGGTGATAAATATTTGCGAGACGGTGTTCGGTGCAAGGGGAATCCGGCTCTTTTTTTTTTTAGGGGCCTGCTAGGCGTCTCTGCCCTCGATTTGACTTTGTGTTGCAGGGGTGTTTACAATGTATATATTATCTGCACTAAATTATGCATATGTCTGGTTTGTATGCATACAGTTCTATATAGTTCCAAGTCAATGATGCTAACGCAGCTTTGAAGCCAAGTCTCGAAGATTTCGTGATGACTAAAATCAAAATTGTAATAATTTTAGGTCTAGATTGCAAAGTAAGTTATATATGGTTTTGAAGCACTATAAAGATTGAAAAAATTAGAAATGAGCTAGTTATGGATGACAAGAAATCTCGGTTACTTGTCATACACAACTATAAGTTAACATGGCTGACTRGAAGGTTACTTGTCATACACAACTATAAGTAAACATGGCTGACTGGAACAGTTTGAGAAGAGGTCCAGACCAGTCTGCTAGGGTTTACTTCATGCTTTCATATTTTAGGAAAGTTTCTTTCYGTGCAAAATTGTTTTGAAAATTAAATATATGCATGGTGCGTGTATATGCGAGATCTGTAAATATGTCAAGAATATAATTAATATTATACTGATTTTATTTGATCTCAAATTAAATCAGTGAATATATTTTTCATGGGAATATTTCATAAAACCGTGGAAGATATATTCTCATAATATTGATTATACTTCTTGTCGAAGGCTTATTTAAATATTATTGCACACTTACGAACATTAGTGCTTTTTTAACGAACTATACCCATACAAAGCAAAATCTCTCCTCTTCTTTCTTGTGTCAAAACCTAGAAAAAACCACAATATCAAATTGTGCGAAATATTACTCTCTTTCTAAGTATTAGGCTATTTTAATTTTGAGAGAAAAATTATTTATAATTGAGAAGTTAGTGAGTTCAAATTACTGGGGCAGCTGATCGAGGATTTGCTTCATTTGAACTACTAGATTCGGTAGTTGGGTGTTGGGGAATCAACTTATGCAAAGGAGTATAAGTTGCGTGAGTGTATTATTGTTGTTTGTGTAAGTTGATTATTAAAAAGGGTGAGTGAGTCGAGGACTTAGACTTATTAGAAATTGAACCTCATTAAATCCCATGTTTTGATAATTTGTTTAATTTCCGCTACACAAAGAACTATTTCTGAACTGTTCTCAAATCAATAGAAAAAATTACATCACTCAACTAATACTCAATTCACCCCCTCCTGAGTATCACTTGCACATTCAACTTTTATTATGGATTCACAAGTCAACCCGACTTAGACTTAGTGCAGACACCCAAAAGTGTCTCCCCAAATTGAATAGCCAATGAGAAAAAGTACAATATTACGAAATAGATTTGTTTCCGAAAGCTGTGGCGAAATCCATAAATCAAACACATATGCATAAGTTGAACTAAAGTAGAATTCGAAATCATACACCGAGTGCCCAATAATAGACGTAAAATATTTATGTTAATTTGTTCCTATTTTTAGGCCATTTTTGTTATCAGAATKATTTTCTTATCTTATTCCCCTCATTTTTCTGAGTTTGCCAGTATTTTTAAGTATTTTTTCTTATTTTTATTTGTTTGTGAAAAGGTTTTCGAAAATAAAAAAAATTCAGAAGTTCTAAGAAAAATCTAGAAAATTCGGGAATGATACGGAACGTTCTAGAAGATTAAACCTGAGCTCCAAGTAAGACAAAATTGGATAAAAAGATATTATGGGATCGTAGATTAGATTAAAAAAAATACAGATTCAAAATTCC